>WBMZ01005119.1:0-76207 GCA_013400975.1 Atrichornis clamosus
CCCTTTGTTTTTATTTTCAGATTGGGAAAGCAGAAATTGATTAGAAATGCAACAGATGAAGGATATGTTTCATGACAGTTTATTATTCATTAATTTCTGAATGATTTTTCCATGTGAAAGGAATCCTAGAATCAGAATTGATGTATGGCTGAGGCTGGACAGGACCAGTCTCTTTATCATCCGTCTTTTTCTGCCAAGCTGCTATCCAGCTGGTCAGCTCCCAGAACATACTGCTACATGGGGGTGTTCCATCTGAGGCTCAGGGCTCTGCACTTGACCGTGTTGAACTGGATGACATTCCTGTTGAACCGTTTCTCCGGAGCGTGTGGGTCCCTCTGGACGGCAGCATGACCCTCTGGTACAGCACCCCCCACTCACGTGTGGGTGTTTTCTGTAAACTTGCCGGGGGCATGCTCTGCCCCTTAAGCCAGATCCTTAATGAAGGTGTTAAAGGGGATTGAAGCCAGTGCTGACCTATGGGGTGGCCAGTCACACAGTTTTCAGCCACCCTATGTCCTTTACTCGTCTAGCTCATATTCCATCATCTTGTTCATTAGCATCTTGGGGAAGACAGTTTTGAAAACCTAATCAAAGTCTATGTAGACATTAAACTGTCCTTTCTTTTACTTAGTATTTCTTCTATGTCAACATGTAGCAAACAAAAATAATTTTATGGCCTAGGCTGGATTGAGAAGCAAGGCCAAGGAAAAGAATAAGCTGGAAGACATAGATTTGATAGTAAATTATACTCTTTTAAAATGATGATTATAAAGACTACAAGAGATGTAGAGGACCTATGTTTACCTGGTAGAAAAATTGTGTCCTAGACCTCATAATTCATGGGTGAGTCCCAAATACACTCAGATGTGAGGTACACTGAGATGCTGCTTATCTTCAGAAAGAGTGTTGGCTCAAGGTATGAACAGAAGTTGAACTCTCACTGTACAGGCAATATGACAGATGATATGTGTCTTGAACCGTGATCCCAAATCCTACTGCAATTAATTATGTGCTTTTGAAGCTCTGAGTCTCGCCATGCAGAAATTAGGTATAGTAGCACTGAAGCAGTGGATGTCGAGGGCTACCCCAGAGTCACTTCAAGGCCCAGAGATGAAAAGTGTTGTACTCTAACACAATACAAACCAGCATAATCTACTGTGATAAGCGAAAAGGCAACTACTATTTTTTCTAATGTATAGCTCTCCACATATCAATTACTGTGTGTAAATTGCAAGATAATCCATTATTTCCACAATTCAAAACTCTTTTTTTTTCTAAAAGTAAGTATGTTTAAAATTTACTGAGATTTGCATAATTCTTTTTGGTAAACAGACAGTAATGTAAAATCCTCTGCCTGTATTTGGCAACATATTCCTAACGCTTGTTCATTTACCTGAAAAATTTATGCGTGACCTAAAAGAATTTTACTGTATTAAATGCTGGGAAGTTCTAACTTTCCTATCAGTTCTACTGTGAAATGACAGGTGATTACAGTTTTAAGTTAACCACTTCATAAATACATAATCTGGAAATACATTCATCTCTATTGAAGACTGAAGGAATCTATAAAAAAGTCTCAGTTTATTATCATGATTTTCTTGCATTTTTCCTTTTCTGACCAATGCTAAGTAAGCTGTAATTTGCCGGGAAATGACAGAATGTACAGATTACCTAAGGACTAGATACTGGGTAAAAAATAGTAATTTATAATTTTGACTCCTTAATTTATACTGAATCCTTATGTACAAATTTACTTCTTGACACAATGAGATTTAAGGATGTTTCTCCTGACACGATGACACAGATTATTTGGTTTTTTTTATCTTGTGTACCTCCTGTTCCTGTAGTTGTTTTAAGTGCACAAGTACAATGAGATAAGGAATACTGATCATCTTACTGATGTAATAAAACCCACCAAGCTTTTGTTCTCAGACTTCTTCAAGATGATTATGCTTTCAACAGTACTGGTAATGTACCCAAAGACAATTTTTTTTTCTTATTAGTAGCACCTTTGGGGAACATTAATCTCTGAATAATTGAGAAACACTGGCTAAGCTGTTAGCTTTAAATGACACATTAGTAGCTGTCATTTAAATTGATAGTTAGAGCTGTAATTGAGAGTAACGGTCAGAAGGTAACTACTCTGTCGTTGAATTTTTACTGCTATATTAAATTACTGCTCTGATGCAACCCTGCACCTGGCTGAGGTGTATAATCACAAGATATCAGAATCTTTTTACCACATACAGGCAAAATTTGTGATTTTAGTGCTTTCTATCATAAAGCTTCATATTCTGGTTTCTTTTGTTTTGTTACCAAATTTTGAATGGTTATGTAGATGGATATTCTTTCTTTCAGTCTGTCTAACAATCTGTCATCAAGTCTGCACAATTTTTTTTATGACCTTCAACATGGAACTCAATTGCTTAGACCTTGTTAAGAATCAATAATAATTCCTTACAAATAGAGGAAAATAGAAAATATTTTATAAGGCAGTCCTGTCATATTGTGGCACTAAGTTCAGTGCTTTAAATTTTTTTTTAGTATTTCTTTGTTTTGCAGAAACAAATATACAGCTTTAAACAATTTGAATGAATTGTTATAGTCTCCTAAATGTTGTGCAAAATAGAATAAAAGACACTTAAATTTTAAATTCTGCATTGTTTCCTTTTAGCATTAATATTTGCCATTCTGGAACAACCCATCCTATTTGCTCTTTTCACTGTCTATGGACATCATATAATTCTTAAAATTGCTATTTGTGCTGCTATATCTGTAGAGACATTTATAGTGAGCATTCTGTCAAAATTTAGTATTTGACCGCTGTGAGTGCTGACATTTGTATGCTTCCACTTAAAATACTCAGGTTGACTTGAGACCTGCATTCTATAAACAGAAGCAGCAGTTCCCTCTATCCCAAGGATACCAAGATGCTGTGAAAAGACAGAATTCAGGCTCCACATCCTTTGCTACTTTTGTGGAAAAACATTTAAACAGTAGGACGGGTTAGTGTGCTCCTAGCTATTCCTAATGTTTTGATGAATACTCTGGGACAGAATAATGTTTCTTTGTCTCTCTGCTAAGCAGAAATGTTGGTCTCTGTTCAATTTTTTTTTCTACTCAGTTTAATATTCTCAGTACGCTAACTCCTCAGAGTTCTGGGCGATGTCTAGAACATATTAAAAACTCATCCTCATATTTTAAAGAAAGATGTCATATCTGAAGTTCTTCTAAAGTAAAATGGACCTTGACAGTGTGCACTCCATGTCTGGCAACCTGGACCCTAAGCACAAGGGCTACTAGATATTCTAAAATTAACCAAAGAAATGCAAAGGGAATATATTAAATTAAATTGAAAGAATTGTTGGTTTAGCTGTCATTAATATGTAGAATTATTTTCTGTTACACAATTTATACATGGACTGCTAATGCATTACATCTGCAAAAATACTAGTAACTTGGATACAAATATCGCTACATTTGTCTATTTTGAATTCTTCTCTTGACTTTCCAAAATAATTTTGGCAAAAGAAAGCAAATACTATGTTAACACAGCACAGGCCTTGTGACTGCAAGGCATCACAGAAGCTTGCATTCATTACTGGCTGTACACTCCCCCTTTTCTCCCGAATATTGCTTCCGTAATAGGCAGGCACAGAGAAAACTTATCTTGCACATTTTAATGGAACATGACAGTAGCAGTTAAGCCTGCACAGGAATAATTATCTCTACCCAGGATCACACTGAAGCACTTCCTTTGCATTGCAGCTAAACTGGCAACCATTCTGTCCATTTGCAGCGCTATAGGTCTTCCTTGGCCAAGCCATCCACGCAGTTGAAACCATTTGGCAGCATTCCACTTTACGTGTCAGTTCAGCTTAGTACAGCATAGCATTCTGATTTAAAAACTAAACAGCTGCAAAGTTGGACCATACAATACCAACAAGTTATTGGGAGGGCTGACTGAGAAAAAAACATGTTAACAGGCATTTGCCGTCGAGTGAGACTATTTATATTTAAGTTCTATTTGGAGTGATAAAAGACCTATTGCTACCCAGTATTTTCAATAATGATTTGAAACAATGAAAAGTGTGAAATAACTTCTGGTAAATATTAAAGAGTATCATTAAAAAAATTGAGAAATGATAAATAATATTGGAAAAGGACCTGATACACAGAGTGATATGGATCATTTAGTAGCTGATTAAGGGGTTTTTTAGCATTGCCATATGTTCAGTAACACAAGTAGGAAGAACAATTCATTGGATATATAGGCTGTGACCAAACAACTCAGCATGTGTTCTCAGCATAAAGCTTTGTCAAATAAAAATAGAATACTTGGGTTCAAGAATAGAGACTAATTTTACTGCTGCATATGAGTAAGCTAATATCAGAGCAGTACATAGGTAGTCAAACATATCCATTCTTAAGATGAGTTTAGAAGCCAGAAGATGTAATTCAAAAAGAGAAACAGTCACACTTTAGAAATTTTGAAATAGTCTTAAAGCATGGTACTTTAAGAAAACTCGTTTTCTATGTGTCTGAGAAGAACTGGAGAAGGAGGTGACTGGATTATGTGGTCTGTGTACCTTTATAAGGAGGAAAACCAGGTTCCGAAATCTGTGAGGCAAAGGCATAACAAGAACAAAATTATGGCAGCTGAAGCCAGAAAAAATTACATTTGAAATTAAGAAACATGCTTTGAATAATGTGTGCAAAGTCGCTCATAAAAAATACCAAGATAAATGGTGAATGTTCCATCTCTTGTCTTCAAATCAAACATTTGCCTTTCTAGAAAAAAAATGTTTTGATCAAATTCAGCTCACAAGAGTGAAGTGTAACAACCTATAAACCTTTCTGGCTCAATATGAAGTATCAATATGAATCTGTGAGAACTATGCAAGTAATCATGATCACACACATGACTTTATCAGTGTTTAATATCATGGACAGGCTTATATTTCTCAAAAAAAACCCAAAAAGGCATAGAATCACAATGGAGACAGAACTGCTGTTAGTCCCTTGTTGCTGACATGACCAAAAACCTCAGAGTGTAAAATGCATGAAAGTATGAAGCATAAAAATATTGTTTTGTTACAGTGTCATACTAATGTTCTGCTTATTCAAAGGGGTGTCTGCAAATATATATGAATTTCCGCAGGTTAAATGGAACCTAGGCAGGAAAGCTCTGCTATATGTACTAAGATTTGGCTGATCCATTTGTTTTTAAGTTGTGGTTAGTAAATGTTAGTCAAGCCTGACCCATTTAAAGGTCATCAGCAATGAGAGGTCTGCAGATTATCATACCATTTTCTGTTCAAATACACTACCAGTGACTGCAGCACTGTTGGAAAACTCTCACTGATTGCTCTCTATGTCCTATCCTGCATATGGAATACATCATTTGAGAGGGGTTTGGGTGAATAAGGAGCTGATAAATCTGACCTAGATAGATTTAGGTACTACATTCACCTAATGGGTGCGTCAGGACCATGAGAGATTTTATTTGGAGATAGTTATGAAATAAAAGATGTAACATATGTCTGATTATATTATAAGAATAGTCCAGAGCAAGATAAGGAAAGATGCCATCCTGAAAATCCTTCTGTTCAGTTTCCATCTGTTGCATAAGCTGGACAAGGGCCTTTCTGTTTGACCTGAAGTCCCAGAAAAATAGCCTAATAATGTGCTTTTTGCCTAGACTTCATTTTAAAAGCCAGGAAAACAATACTTCTACCTAACTCCCATAATGCCGTAAGGGTGCCCATGATATGCATAGCACACATCCCGCCGTTCCAAGATGTTGCACCAACTCTTGGAAAACACAGTTCACAGTGCTGTCAATGGATGTGTGTTCTGCCCTGTTCCTGCCTTATGTGACTTCACAGCAAAGCACCTGTGAGAGAAAAACAGCAAGCTCTTCTAGCATTTTTACTCAACAGTTCTGTGTATTAATCACTGGATAATATACCATGAGACTCAACTCCTGGAGCAAATACAGGAATGAAGTCTCCCTCTCTCCAGACTGGTTGTACTAATAACAGGGGAAGAGATTATATTTTTCTCACTTGGCCTTTTTCAGTCCTTTGACTCATGAGTCTGTTGTTCTCTGCTCCTCTGTGGTATAACTTGAACAGGAAAGATGAAAATTAACCAGTCTAGCATTTAGGGTTTATTGTTGGGAGATGTGAAGTGCTTGATTGTTCTTAAGATGAAGAAATTACAGAATGCATGTCTCCTTAGATGGCTACCCTTCATCTACAGGCTATTTTATAAAAGATGCATAACCCTACCCAACAGCTGCATTTTAAAAGAAAATATATTCAACCCTGTCTTGCTGCCTCTCAGCATCCATGACTCTTCAGGTCTGGCATAAAGTGGCAAAACCAAAATAAAATGGAATATAATCCCCCCTGTATCTTGCACTAAATGCAAAAAGAAATGGAAGGAAAAGATGTTATTTCTTATCCCTTCCCAAATTCTCCTGTGTATTTTTCACATTGACGTGTTTTCTTCAAAAAATATATGTTCAGTAAAAATGAAATTAGAGTTAAGCATCACTAAAAACCGATCCATCATAATACAAAATCAAAGCATGTTGTGATGAGCTAATTATAGACCATGGCAAGAGGCAGCTTAAGTAGCTAATAAGTGACAAGTCTACTGTGGCTTTGTGCTGTCCTAGTTTTTTCTGTTTCCTCTCTTAAAATATTTATGAAGAACGTGGTCTTCTGTAGGATGTTTCTTACTATGCTCTATTACTGAAGTATTGACAGCGATGCAGCTTTTTGCTGAGTTATACAGGTATGCTGTAAGCCCATAATTCAGAATATATCTAGCAGTTTATTCTTCTTCCTAATACAGGTTGCTGCTAATTTGACTGAATTATCAGTATATTGTAATTAACAATTAAAGTCAGACTATAGAGGCTTTATGGTATCTCTCCATAGCCACATTATTATTGTTGAGTTTATTTGTCATGATCTTCTTAGAGTTGAGGAATCTTTTGCCTTGCCTGTGCTTATTTTATGTGCCATTTTTAAGTCACGTGTTACTGGAAAATAGTTTCAAAAAAGCAGAATGTCTAACACAACCAAGCTATAAATTATGCAAGCTTCCTCCCTGATTCTCTTCTTCACTGACACATTTTGTGTGCCCTACTCTTTGTTGCCTGTTCTATGAGGAGCAGTGAAAGAAGTGTGCAAGAACCGTACATCACATTGCACAGCACTAAACTGGAGAATGATTATTATCAAAGAACTACCTGCAAAGTTCAGCCGCAATGCTAACCATACTTGTTGCCTAAAATTTGATACCTTGAAGATTTAGATGCACTATTCTGAAGCAGAATATTAACATGCATTAAGTAAAAATGTAGCCATAAAAAATTCATGACTACAGGAAACAGTTTAATCATGAAATGTGCATTTTGGAGGAAACTGGGACATGTACAGCCATGCTGCAGAACATCACAAAGGTCTCAAACCATTACTGAACTTTGCTTCAATGTAAAATGCCTTTGATAATTGTACTTGAGTTTTCAGACCATGGTGCAACACATCATGTTTCAGTTCAACTTCTGTCCCATGAGAAAAATTTAAATACACAAGTAAAACTGTAAGGCACATGAAGCAATATCAGCATTTCCAGAAGCTCTGTTTATTGCATTACCAGATTTTTTATTCATGAACTTTTCTCTTATCATATTAGTATCAAGGTTTATTATTTTTACTGATGATAACATTATTAATGTAATTACTGATGATCAGTGATTAATTACTGATTTTCAGTATTAGCAAAATAACATTCATCTGTAGATTGATATAATGCTAAATTTAAAAAATGCAAGATGACTAGACTATTATCATACATATATGAATAACATTTATTCTGAGGTTTACTTTTACTATTTTAGCACAATTCCATACAAGACATCCTTTCATTTTTTAAACTCAAAAATGTAATGATTTTAGGAGACATAAGAAGTGGATCCTATAGATTATGTTTTTCTTATCCCTAGATAATGTCATGTAGATTGAATTCAGAACTATCAATTGGCCAAAGATGATGTGTGGCAGATGAAAAGTCCTATATAAGTAACCCATTACCAAGAGAATAATTAGGTGGAGAAAAGATAGATATGCAGGACTACAGAGAGCTCGAGGCCAAATGAGGGGGTGTTGCAGACACAGAAGTAGAAGCTTGCTAAGTAAGATGCAATTGACATTATCTACCTTGAACCCCATTGTGGTTTAACCCAGTAGGATCTTAAACACCCCACAGCTGTTCACTCACTCCCCTCCAGTGGGATGGGCAGAGAACTGGAAAAAAGATAAAAATTGTAGGTTGAGATAAAGACAGTTTAATAGGACAGAAAAGGAAGGGGAAAAATGTAAGAATATAAAACAAGTAATGTACAATGCAACTGGTCAAGACCCACTGGTCATTGGTCAGGGCCCAGCTGGCTCCTGAGCAGGGAGCCCTCACCCCACAGCCAACTCCCTCCAGTTTTATTGCTCAGCATGACACCAGATGGTGTAAGCATTCCTTGGGTCAGCTGTTACACCTTTGTCTCATCCCAGTTTCCTGCGCACCCTTAACCTCCTCACCAGGAGGGTGGCACAAGAGGCTGAAAAGCCTTTGACCTAGTGTCAGCCCTGGTCAACAGCAACCAAAACATCAGTCTATTGTCAACACTATGCTCACCCTAAATCCAAAACACGGTGTTGTATCAACTACTGGGAAGAAAGTTAACTCTATCCCAGCTGGAAGCAGAACAAACATGCAAGTAACATAACAGAAAACTGAGTATTAGCATTTATAGCACAGTAATGCTACCAAAGTAAACCCCTCTAATTCTCTGGCTGAGCTTCATTCCTTCACTCCTGACTCCCAAGAGTTTCTGGGGGCTGAGGTAAAACACTGACAGTGCTGGGGCATATACACCCCAGTGCTGGGGCATATACACCCCCACCCAAAGCACCTGATCTAGCTTGCTTCTGCCTTTCTGAGAGACCTGGCCTGAAGTTTACTCTGCAACGGAACAACTGTGATTCACTCAAATGGTGTTTTAATCAGATCCTATAAAAAGCACCCAAATAAGCTAGCCTGTTTCTTTACAGCTTGTTCTGTCCTTTTTTTTTTTTATATAATGTAGTAAATCTGGAACTGATTCCACAAAGCTAGACTGGAGAGCTTGTATTGTACTTCATGTGATTATTGTCACTATTTTATGTGAAAGGTGTTAACTGCATTACTTTTTCTAATAGATTATTTTGACACAAATAGGAAAAAAGCTTGCAACCTTGAAAACCAACAACCACCAAAGCAGGAGGAGCCCTGTAGTCCTCTGGAGACTCTGACAGTAAAAGGTATTATCAATGAGTATAAGAAGGACTACCAGTTATGCAAGTAAGGATTGGACAGCCTGCATTAGATCCAAGGAACTGTGAGGTGGGTTTACTTAGAAAACCTCGTGTATTGTGTATCACAGCTACAGATTTACCCACAGATGTGCATTGAAGGTTTTGAATTGTATCACTACCGATAATAGGCAGCCAGAGGTCACCTATTGCTTCCTCGTCAGGCTGACTGGCTAGCTGAAAAAGGTTGGGATGCTACTGAACAAGTTATAAATCATTTCTGCTAGGAATGACATTTTGGTCTTTATTGTGATGGAAATGTTATCATTTTTCAGTAAAAGTTTATAAACCTGACCTGGTTGTTACAGGATTATTACTAGGGACACAATCTATTTGTAAGGTGAACCTTCAGGCTGAATCAGTAATACAGTACTTCCAAAATGCATCTGTTACAGCTGAGTGAATATTTTAGTTTTAATTCGAACTCTCTAGAAACAATAATTTTATACCCATAAAGGAAATTGCTACTTTAAATACATACATATACATATACGTATATATATACGTGTTGTCTATGTATTGCAAGAGTTATGAAAACCAGTTTTAATATCTAGACAAGCATACCACTCACAGAAGGAGTTTACCATGGAAAGAGATTTCATGATACTGTTGAGACACAAGTAAAGCTGGTGCAGTAGAATGTGTTCCTCATTCACAATTCCTAGCAAATGAACTTTTAATTAGGCAAATTCTGCAACACCTGTGACCTGGACAAGCCTTGGCACCTTTTGTAACACTGCCATGTAGACCAAAACCATAGTGATTTGTCACCAAAATCCAGTCATTCCCCCAGGAACTCACTAATTTATTTAGACTTACATGAGAGCTAAAAATGAGCTCACCAACAGCTTTAAGTGCCCTTGACAAAATTAATCCTGAGAACAGGAATCTGAAATAGCCCACAATAAATTGCCATCTTTCAAATATCTTCCTACGTGATTAGTACAATTACAGGTCTGTTCCTTCCATTGCAACTACTGTGAAAGGTAAATCTTTCAACAGTAATGCTAGCTGGCAGTGTGATACACTGAGAATATAATATTTTTAACTCCATAGTTCTGCAGTGCCATTTCAATAATTTTCTACCTGTCAAAGCCCCCTTCTGTTCTCAGTATAACTGGAGTAGAGAATGGATGAGTTAAAATCTGGCATCACAAGTGGTATTTGCATTAATCTACTGTCCTGATTACCTGTAAGGCAAAATGATTTTTCTGGATTTCATGTGAGGCAAGTATTTGCCTTAGGATTCTTTTCCTCCTCAGAGAGGTGGGGTGCCTGTGATAACATGCCTTGCAACAGGCTGTGGTGCTGCTTTGTCCTTGAAAGTGGCAAAAGGGATGCAAGTGTACGATGTGAAGGGTGGATGCAGTCAAACCATGTCTGAAGAGACCGTGGAGCTGTATGACAATTACCCACCTTGTGACTGGAAGCCTGTAACCAACCCAGTCAATTGCAAAAATAGAATTAGAACTCTTTTGGCTACTTGTCACTCTGGTTGACATTACCTCCTTGTCTTATAATTTGCTCTGAATATCAAGAAAACAAAACCTAAACTAAACATTTGGATTACTCTTGATGGTTAGTGACATTAGGGTATATATTTCTAGCTCACATGGTTAAGAATCTGAAACAAAATACTTTTTTGTTGCCCTAACTTTAGTAACTTTTAAATAATCTGTCAAAATATTGTCTTTGTGTTGCTGATGTTTCTTTATCCAGAAGCACGGTCTATTTATGCCTTTGCTTGTGAACACAACTAAATCAGTCTTCAAAAAATACTAGGGAGAGTCCTGTAAATTGTCCCTTGTGAAAGAAACTTTAAAATAAGAGACAAGTGAAATAACCTAATAAAGCATGAATTGATATGAAAAAAATATATTTTTCCCTGGAACCAGAGCTATCAGCAGAAAAATGAATTGTGTTCAGACACGAATGGAGGATGTCAGTGATGGAAGAGCAAACATATTTTAGTTTATGTTTTTCACCAGGGGGTAGTAATATTGACTCAAGCTGAGGATAAAAGTACTATAAATATATATGAAAGGCCACATTTAAAAGAAATTCCAGAATCCTGTCATGACAATGCAGTATGTTGCAATTTGATTCTTCTTGCCTGTCTCTTCTATTGTAATTAATTCAGACACCAAAGCTAGAAACTTCCAGCTCCTGCCTAAGTGTGAATCCTACCTGGATAAAACAATAAAACAAGTCACTGGGATATGCCTAGAACGAAGAGCACAATAGACATGCCTGCTCCAGCTTCAAGGTAGTTCAGAGGCAGTCTCACTGCAGCAGTGGCAAATCGCACCTTCCAGACTTGCACGTGCCACGCCTGCATGGACTTTAATTCTTGAACTAACTCCCTTAGAGCCAGATTGGGTGTGCCTGCACAGCACTGCCTGCTACTGACCTTGTGAAGTTGGTCACTGTTGCCTGCCCACAAAGGAGAGAGGTGCTCTCTGACCCATCCAGAGCTTTGTTTGGCACGAAGCAGTAGGGCAGATGGAGCTCCAGCTTGACAACCTAAGTAGTGGGATTGTATTGACCACAGAGCACTCAGTGAATTCACCAACAAAGCATCAAATGAAAAAAAAAGGAAAACTAAAATAATTTTCTGAGGGCCAATGTCAAGATAGCACCAGTGGTGCAGCAGGGAGCTGGTAAACAAGTTTTTGTGAAATAAAGAAATGTCTTGCTTGATCACTGAATACCTATAGGAAAAGTGTACATTATACAGTAAGAAAGCAAGAAAATAAGAAAGGAAAATCCTTAAATTTCACAGAGGTGAGACCACGAGACTGTATTTCTAGTTTTGTGACAGCATGGCATTGGCCATTAATCATATTTAAATGAAACACTGTTGTGATATAAATCTGATTCATTAAGTCACTCACAATCAGTTATCTGAGTGTTCAATACCACTGTGTAATTAATGCATCTGACAATGTTTCAAAGAAGTCAGATAATACTTTCATAATGAGAGAAAGAAGTGTTATTCTCTCTGATTTTTCTTTTTTTTAGTGGTATTTTTAAGACATATTCTTTCAATATCCTACACAAGTTTTGAATACGTTAAATGTATTTATTATCTTTTTAAAAATTACTGGTGTAGTAATCTGGCAAATATTCCTAGTATTGGTGCAGGCAATCCTGTATAAAATGGGTTCATATTTTAAAGCGTTATGTACTTGGGTTGACTGCTGAAGATTTTGAACTGTTCTACAATGGTGAAATGTTGTTAAATCCAACATGGATTTTGATCTAAAGCATCTCCCAGGAGGGACAAATCAATCTAACACTCTGTATTTTACTGGGTCTGTGGTGTGAAGCAATGACCAAGAAAAAAATTCCTTCTTAGATGAATAGAAAGAGGATTAAAAATGGAAGTACAGAGCTATTTTTGATTCTCTTTGATATTAGTGAGACCTCTACTGTGTTCTGTTTTATGAACTCATTTTAAAGCAGCCTTGCTATATTGGAAACCACTTTAAAAAGAATTACAAGAATGACAGAAGTTCTGGGGAAAAAAAGCCTTTTCAGTGAGATACTAACTCAGCTCAATCAACTTAGCTTAACAAAATGAAGATTGAGAAGTGAACCTGACCATGATCTATAAATGCAGATACTTCCAACACTGGAGGGTAGTTTAATCTATCAAAGACATTAGAGACCTAGAGCCTGAACACAGAGCATAAGTCAATTGAGACTAGAAATAAAACATACATTTTTACAGTAAATCATCGCTAACCAACAGAATAAGTTACCTTGATACTTGGTAAGTATTCAAATAGATGTTACATTTCTATCTGGAACATATAGAATTTCACGCTACTATGAATTATTTACATGTCATCAATGGGTGAAATTATTTACTAGTGAAATTCTCTTGATATTACTGAAGTTGTTTCCACATGCAGCAACAAGAAGGTTAGCTTAATATTTTTCATATCATATATACTTTCACCCTGGAGGATAACAAAACATAGAAGCAACCATTCCAAAACACAGGAGAGAAAATGCTGGTTGTATAATGAAATTATTTTCTTTAATAAAGAAGATACATATGCCTCTTGAATTCATTCCTACTAGTACAAACATGAGCAACTCAGAAAAAATTGTGATTTGTTATGCTTCTTTCAATTCCCCCAGGCTATTATGTCAACACACTGTTTTAAGGGGGAAGCAATGTGGTTTTTAATATGAATTATGGATAAATCCAAAATGTAGGAATTAGGGTAAAAAACATATTTATTTAAATTTTAGAGAAACAGACAAGAGATTCAATTTTTCTAATATAGTGTATCATAAAATTGAGGGGATGCTGAATCTTGGAATGAGACATTCAAGACCTTTAAACAGAAAAGTAAAGAAAGCTGCTCTACTAGTATAATCTATTATTAGCATTTCACTGAAAAAAAAAGGAACAGAGAAAAAATCTTCTGTGTCCATCAGTTGGGGTGAACAGAACATACAGTTTTGGGTTCTGTTTGTAGGACACCATTTATACCTGTGTCACTATGGAAATAACAACTCACTGAGGATTCATACTGTTACTATTTAAAGCACTGTTTCATAAAAGTTCTTGATAACACTTCAACTGTGCCTCACAGTTCCAGGGAGTCTGAGGATACTGGTCAAAATGCAATCCTCCAGTTTGTACTGTTGTAGGATGTTCAATGCCTTCAGCTGTAAGAACAAGTTTACCAGGTCTTCTCCAAAGCTTACTTTATTCGTCTCACTACAGAACTATCTTGTATAAAAGCTGTTGGTTCCAAGGAACTGGGTATTTCAAAGCCTTTGGTGTATGCCACAGAGCCATCCCCTGTGCTTTAAATTGATTCTCAGAAATACTTTGTAATTAATCCATAAAGTTAAAAAAAAGTTAGGTTTTATGAGGAGCACTTTTTGTTTCTCAGAAGAAGGGGAAATGGAGTGATGCTACAGCCCATTAGGCTAATCCAAAGGCACATCTGTTTTTTCGCCTATTTAAAGGGGTGCAAGGACAAATAAATTAGTAAAAATCAACAGTAGGTTGAAAAATCAGCAGATAACAGGTGTCCACATTAATTCTGGGCTCTATGTTTCCTACACTTTTCCCTCCACACCAGTAGTACAGTGTTATGATCTGCTTAGAGAAAATTGTCTGTGAATTGCAGAAAATAAGTTAGGTTTGAAAATTACCCAGTAATGAGATTAAAACTCAAACAGAGTTATATGTTGCTACCAAAAAATTGATGTATTTTATTTAACAGTAAAAGAGAGAGAGCGAGAAAGAAATAGAAAAAGAGGTGGTGAGGGGGGAAGAGTGACAGACAGAAACATATCACCCGTCCGTGGGCCCCAGTGGCATCCCTTTGGTCCTCTACGTCCAGTCTTCTTGGTAGTGATGGTCCCCCACACGAGAACATAGAATTCAATGGGTTAATACACATTTGGGCTAGGTGGGAATGCTCAGGTACCTCCCCTGAGGGTGGCGGATTTGATGCTGTCTCTTGCAAGACTCAGGTTCAGTTGCATCATCCCGCATCACGTGCAGTGCTCTGGTGCAAGGCCGCAGGAATGAGTCTGGGGAGTACTTTGGGGGGTCTCTGAAGGATTATGAGACCTCTCCTGCTGTCCCTTCATGTGAATGTCCCATGGATGTGGCTTTCCCATGGTGGAGGGGAAGTTTCATGGTTGAGCCAGTTTGTGTAACAGAGGATGGGTGTTCCCTGCCTCTGACCAGAGATTTTCCCATGTACCCACAACCCTCCTCTTCCTCCCCCTTTGGTGGGGAGGAGGAGTCTGTGCAAACCTGGCTTCAGCAGATAAGTGCCATGGGCTACAGCTTCCCCAGCCGAAATCCAGCCAGGCATGGTTGTCAGGGCAGCTGCTGGGTTTGTTCCTGCCGTGGAAGCACTCATCTTGCCCAGCTCAGACCTGAGAATAGCGTTGCTTTTATCGTAAGTTAACTCACAGTCCAGGGCCTCAGTCCAGGAGGCCCATTCAGGTTGTGGTGGTCTCTGGTGCAGCTTTGTTGGTGCAGCTTCGTTATACAGTTTTGTCATAAGGGGTAAAAGTCCTTTATAACAATGTTTAAGCCATAAACCATAACATTTCAGCCTCTGACATATAGCTGCAGATTTGCTGTCCCTCACTATCAGAGTCTGAGTTCTGATTTCTGATGTTCAGGATCAGAAGTGAATGTTGATGTTAAAATTAGTGAATTGTGCAGGTTGTGCATGTACTTTTCTGACAGTGGTTTTCCTTGTCTTGGGCTTTCAGAAACACTGTTGTCCAATCTATAGCAATGATTTTCTAGATGTAGTTTCTGGATCTTTTGGAGAGCCAGGATTTTCTGCAGATTTTTAGGAGATGTACAAGTAGAAAAAGACAGCAAACACTAATGCATGGGGAGTTAGAAAAAATAGTAACATTTTTGTTTCTGAATTTGGTGTGTTTTCTCACTGCATGGAAGACATATCCCTCAGAGCATCAATATGTCTAGCTTGGATAAATTGTGTGCACGCACAGTGTCTCAGGCAAGAGAGACTTATGGACATACAGTACTTTAAAAATATATGCATTTGTATATATGTATAAAATATAACTCAAATTTAAAAGATGGCATATTATTACAACAACCTCTATTCTTTGTTGTTAACAATTCAGTCTTTTCTTTCTCTCCTTTTTTGACTCTAAAGCTTTGTTCTTCCATGTCGTTACAAGACTAAAAGAATCCCGGTAAATATGTTGGAGACTGAAGTAGCACACTAATATTTTTCAAATAGAGTACGTGGACTTCATTTTCATAATTCATTTTTTGGTGGAAGGCTATAGAATAACTAATTCTAGCAGTTAAGAAAAATATTTAAATAGGAGGTTAAGGGGAGACTACATTACAATAGTGTACCAGACAGGCTTTTTGATACAAGAAAGTGCGAGAAGATGAAAAACGTTCTGTGGCTCAAAGATCCAGATCTTGGATGCATTAATTATCGAGGAGTTGTGCAAAAGGTAGAACACTGTTCTGATAACTGTAAGTTTCCCATGTTTGATCAGTTTCAGGGTAGGGAGTTGCAGAGTTCCACTGCTCTGCAAATAACAAAAGTATGTAGACATAACTGTTGAAAAAAGATTTGAGTGAATACTAGCATTCACTGGAAGGCTTTTAATTATGCTGGGTATAATTAAAAGCTTCCTGGAGATCACAGAAAGAGATCTGTGAAGTAAGACCTGAAGTAAGGAACAGCTACCGAACATAAATCACTCAAGTTTTTGCATCAGCCATTAGTGTTTAAAAAATAAAATACTTTTGATATTGTTTGTGTATGTAGCAAAAGCCATATTCTCCTCACAGTTAGTGTGTGATCTTCAGTCTCTCAATATTGTTAAATTCACGACCTTTCTTCCCAATGCCTCACTCTGCCTGGAGGCCTCTCCACAACCTCCAGCAGCCAGGCATATATATATATATGTTGTTTTCATTTTAAGTATGATGCCGAGAGGCTTTTTGCTTTTTGCTTTTGCCTTTTTGCCTAGTTTGAGTTAGAATTCCTGAACTGTTTCTCAGATTAATAATACCCTATATCCTAGACAAAATAGAGCCACCTATCTCTACAGATTTCCAGGCTTGAGAACATGCTATAGCAGAGTGACGACTGAAAGACGAACGTTTAATTCTGTGTCTTAATTGGAGAACCTCTGTAAACTATGTTTTTTGTTAGAACAGCATATATATAGAGCTATGGGATAGAGAGAGGCCATCTTTTGATCTTTTTCTTTTTCCATCTTTTTATTCTTCTTTTTATCCTTTCTCCTTACCCAAAACTTTTATATACTGGGCTTTGTTCCAGGCTGGCAAGGACTGCCCTTCCCCTTTTGTGTTCGGAGAGCTTCCGAAATAAAGTTTTTGCTTTTTCCCTACCTTTATAAAATTTGCCTCCAGCTCCTATTTTGTAACTCAAGGAGAGGCAGGCAACAAGTATTCTAGAAGACATTGGGCAACTGCATTGGTCTTGCTCAAAACAGAGTACACAATTTCTGGAGATGATGTTTTTAGAAAAATAGCATAAATATCTTCTGATATGAGCAGAATAACTGTGATAAAAGAAATACATTCCTAGAAGTCCAAGGCTGACATTTCTAATCTTAAACTTGTGATCATCTGGAGATCATGTCATAATTTTGTTCCACTTGAAACATTCATAAGAGGAAACCAGATTCCTCAGACTCCATCCCGTGTTGATCCAATGCTTTCAGAGTATTGTCATTCTGGCTGATGCCAGTCTCATTAATATTGTCAAAGTTACATCAAAACACATCACAAAATCTTGTGGAAGAGCATCTCTGCCAGCTTTACTCTTGTCATGATGACTCCTGCCTGCTGAAATTTCATAGAACACTATTGGACATATATTCTTCCAAGAGCTAAGGGCAGGCATGCAATTCCTATGAATAGGGGAGCCATCCTATGGTACAATCTATACCTGTAATGCCTGTCATGCAATTATGGCACTGACCTGTTAGCATGTGATCAGTGAACAGGAGGAACAATAAGAAGAGGGAAAAGACTCCTTTTATGTATTTCTAACTACTGTCTACAAAATTCTTTCAAGAATAGTTTTGCTTCTCTCCCAGTCTGTTCTTTTTTTTTTAACCCTCACTAGGCTATAGCTAGTCCACAGATACAAAGCACAGGACTGGAGGGAAGGAGCTGAGCACTGAGGAGGAAAAGACAAAAGGATTGAACAGAGCATTAATGCTTCCAGGGAAGAGATGCGGCTGGAGCAACAAACTGGAGGCTTTGGGATTTTCAGCCTTAAACTGGTAAGTATTATCTTCCCCCCATTGCTTCCTACGCTGCATATGAGATGCTTCTCTTCCACAGACTCACTAATTTCTAAATAAATATACATTACAGGGACCATGCTCTAGTTATTCCTTTTATAGTTTCACCAACATGGGAGCATGACAACATCAGAAAGAGTTTTGTTACAAGCCCTGTGCTGAAGGGCTAGTGGGAAATGAAGAGAATACAGTTTTCAGGTCATATTTGATCAGTTTTATTTTATTTCTGTCCTGGCTTAAAAAAAAAAAAAATTAGCAACTCCCTGGTAATTTAGGAAGCTGAAAAACATTTTTTAAATGTACTGAAAACCAATTTCACAAAGTTTTTAGAACATTAATGAGGCAAGATTATTTGCTAACTCTTCTATTAGGAATTATAAAAGGAAAATATTAGTATTGTCTAGTCACATAATCAAAACATAGCAACTATAAAATATTAATTAATTTACATTCTTTTATATATTATTTTATATGTTAATTGTTTATTACTTTATATTCTTTTATATATTATTTTATATGTTACATGTATATTAGTAGACTTTTAGACATGCATATAAATGTATGTCTGTCAACGCATGTATATAGAACATTAAGATTGGAAGGGACCCTGAAAGTTCATCTGGCATATGTGGATATAAAATTTCATATTTTTCTGTCTGAAATACACATACATGCTGCTTCCAAGAGCCTACATGTCTTTGAAATTCATTTGCCTTAGTTTTCTAAGTTACTTAGGAGCTCTGAAATTCAAATCTTTGCTAGGTTTCTGTGAAAGGTGAGAACCACTGCTTCACAAGTTGAACTACATTGTGATGACTGAAGTTTCACACTTCAGTTCTAAACATATTCTTTTGTAGACACAGAAAAAAGTGAGTTTCTAGGAACAAAATAAGAGCACTTTTCTTGCGCTGAAAGGGCAAGTTGTAGAAGAGGCTGAGCATTCCTGCAGGTTGCATCTTTGAAAAAATCTTTTCTGTATAGGACAAAGCTTATAATGCCTTGCAAATACAGAGGTGGAAGGGTTGGGTACTAAAGTGATAAAAGGAAGGATGATCTTGTAGCATTTTTAAAGGAGGATATTCAATAGAATTCTTTAGATCTGTGGCAGTAGTTTTGTTGCACAGGAGATATTTCCTGTCTGAAATAATTTTAGCAAATGCCATACCAGGTTTTCAGAAATTTTTCAGAGAGATTTGCAAAGTTCCATAAATCACCCCTTAAATTCTAAATGTGACATTAATCAGTTCTCAAACTGTACATTCCCTTTCAAAACATATAGGGTTATACTGTTGTCAGGACCACAGGGAAACCTGAGCAATGCTGCTAGAGGAGGAAGCATCTTGCTACCACTCAGTCTACCACACATACTTTGTGCAAGATCTTAGTCACAGACTTATTCCTAACACATAGAACAAACCTGCACCGGGGAAATGAAGCATCCTGCATAATATTGTAAGCTTAGTCATAATATAGCTGCACCTTGCCTCAAAATTATGTGCATTCCTTGGGTCTGTCCAATCACTTTTTGCAAGTACATGATATGGTTCTTTGACTCAGTCTCATAAAATATGACACTTCCATTTGACAGAAATAAAACTCTTGTTCTGAGTATTCCAAATTGTTGAAAAGAATTGTTAAAAAAATAAAATATATGCATCATTCTACACATTTCACTAAGTTGCATAAGGTTTAGTACGTGCTTCAGTATACACAAAATCAAGAGCTGAATTTATTAAATTGCATACTTGATGTAAAAATTCTCAGAAATATTCTAAGATCTGCGGCTTTCATAGTTAACTTGTGTTAATATCAATACCTTGCCCTAGGTCATACAGGAATGCAACCTGACTACTTACATACTCATCTATTTTCTTAAAAGTTCAGCTTTTTCATTCCAGATGAATCAAGAAAATAAAAATAATGAAGAAAATGAAATAGATTTCTGCAATTTAGAAAAAATAGACCTAGTGACATTTTAGGCCCCCAGGTTCCTGTATCTGGCTTTCAGTTGTCAGACCAGAAGCACTGAGGGTTCTTTTAATTGCAGATATTTCTAATTTGTCAGACCCATGCAGATATTTCACATATTTGACATCCTCACTACGCACTGTATCTTAATGTCCATTATATTCTGCCTTTTTTTGCTCATATTGTGTTTGTCTGATGATCTAATCAATATTTCTTTTAGAAAACAGAACAGAAAAACATGCCCATAATGTTCTGGACAAGTGTTTAACTGTGTGTTAGCTGCAACTTGAAGCTTATATTTTTCCAGCTGCTGTAAACACCAACTATGTTCCTTAAAAATATGATGTAGAGTAGCAGCAGATGAAAAGGAAGGTTATAATCCTAAAAGAAAACAGAAAATAACAAATCAACTCATAAAGCACATCGGAACAGGATCAAACAGATGAATTGTCTGCATCAACACAAAAATGATGGAAAAGATAAATCAAGTCTCTAATGGAAAGTAACTGGAAGTGACCAATGGTTTTATTATGGATTAGAAATGTGAAACAGAAAACATAAATGGATGTTTTGGTAGGTATGGCTGGCCTTTCTAATCTGTCTTTCTAGTTCATGGTTATTGTGTGCTGCCAGATTGAACTGAGAAGGAAAGCAGTAGCTTTTTTTTATATTGCCTTTTCAGACACCATAATGACTAACTGAATTCATAAATCCCATTCCCAGCTGGCTCTCATCACGAGGCTGCCACCTCTTTTGCAGGGAATCACAATGCTGATGCTGATAAGCCACACTAGTATAACAAGCTAATAGTTTGCCTATTTCTTGTGTGATAAAGTCTGACCTGATGAATAGAGAGGTAGCCAAAGTCAATACTACTCTTATGCACTGAATCATATGCATTTCCTCATAGATACCAAAATATTCATCAGTATTGTTTAATCAGAAAAAAAGTCTTAACCTGTTAACAAGGCAGAAGTAAAAATTGAGATATATAGCTATTTCTGTCATATACAGAATTATGTCACTTTCAATAGACAAAATGCTGTCAAGCATACCTATACAATATACTTACCAGCTTTGCTTAGATTTATATTAATGACATTTATTTACGTTGGATTTTTAATCAATTTTTTCATAGAAAATTGAATGAGATCTGCTTTATTTACCATGACATTCTGTATTTTCTAAAAATAAAAACAAAGAAAGAAAACCACTCCCCTCCACCTCAAAAAACCTCACTCCAAAACCCAGAAGGGTTGTCAGCTAGTCTTATCTCAAGAGAGCTGAATAGCTATTTTTGAAAAAGATATTCTGTGTTTGGATTTTATTCTTCCTTTCAGTTTAGTCCCCTGTGAAGGGCACATGACTCAGCCTGTGTCTCCTTGGGTTGTTGATTGGGCTCTTGAATGGGAAGAGCAGGCAAATAGAGATTTTTTCATCAGGGGCTCTTTTGTCTGTGATGTCTTCTTCAAGGTCCCTTTCTCTCTAGTGTTGTTCAGCACCAAGCATTAATTTTCTATTTCCTGAAGAAGAAAATTGAATTCCTGTTTATCTTTGAAGAAATGTAACAGATTTTTCCACTAGATTTTTTCAAATTTTAATATCCTTAACACATACATTACATTAGAATCAATAAACTATTATTGCTATAATAGTTTGCATGCATTATTTTATTCATTCTTGATTGCCAAATAACACTGACATGCTTCTCGTTGCATAACACTCAACAAAAGAAAACAATTGCTTCAAAGACCTTACAAAACTGTGGCAGTCATTTGCCAATTTAAATTCCTCTAGGCAGGGAACATTCCCAAAGACCAAATAACAAAAATGTGCAACATGCAGCTCCATCCCAATGCAAACTACATAGGACTTTTGCCTTAAGTTTTATTTATATGTATTTTATTTATATGTAACCAGTTATATCTGATCCACAATGTTAGACAACTGAAGAGTCACCGCGACCTTGATATCTTCTTCCCATGATATGTCCTCTAAGAAAAAATCTTCATATCTTTGGGAAAAGTACAAGCTCCTTTGACCTAAAAACTGGGCACAGAGAATTGTTAAAGTTTAAGTAGAACAAGAAACAAGATTGCATAAAGAGAGTGAAATATTGGCAGAAGTGGAATAAACAAACTTCTTACTACATTTTAGTATATTTGATTCACTACTAATATAGTTGAACATGTTTGGATAATCAGAGATTTTAACTGTTAGTGTATAAATTCTGATTTTCAAAAAGTGATGGGTTCATTCATAAAAATATTAATTACCATTATTTGTTTACTCTGTTTCTATCTTCCTCTATTTTGAACATCTTGCATTTACTGACATTGAATAATTCAAAGCCTCAGCTCTCAGAAACTTGTCTTTCCTTTTTTCCTTAAATTGAAGTTCTTGATATCTAGATTTTATTTTTAAAAAATATTTTGAAATAATCTTTATAAATAGCACTATTATGGCAACAATTAACACTAGGTGCCAGCCTAATTAGACAGAAAACAAAGATGCTGTAAAAGTGGAAGGGATAAGGTATTAAGCCAAATAAGCTACCAAGTAAGCACTTATTTGTTACTTTGTTAAATAACTGAAAAGATATTTATTTGAATGCAGAGTACATGGCAAAACTACAGTAATCAAAGATACTGAAAAAAATATAATTTGTTTTTCTCTCTTATCCTTTGACTTCTGTTTTATCTCCTGTATCGTATGGCTAAGATGATACCTTATCATGCCAAAACCCATCAGTAACAGAAGTACAATTAGTTTTGAATGACTGCTGTAATACTGAGGTATTAATTGATGTAGTTATATGGTATCTGGATCTCAACAGAATCACATTACAGCTACGTATCTCAGATCTAGACATCTTAAGTCTTTCACTTACCATTTTTAAAATTTTTCTCCCTGCTTTTTCAGACACTTTTGACACTTTGGTTATTTTCCATAGTTATACCCTCCATCTTCTAGGTCTATGTGGATACATAGATGGATATAGACACATGTAATGTAAAAGATCCCCAAGTACAATGCACTGACCTCCCACTACTCATGCTCTTGAATAGAGAAGGAGAATACATGAGAGTTGTTAATCATATTATTTAATCTACCAGGGACAGAATCCTAGGTACTATAATAGTACTGATGATGAATGAATTAGAGAAGGGGAGAATGTAATAGGAAGAATGCCAGAACCGGGTCCTTAATTGTGATACAATAATTTATCCCGGTGATTTGCCCGTGCATGATTCCTCTTGTGCTTCACTCCTTCTCTGAAGGAATGAATGGAAGGGGATGGAAAATATTTCAGCCTTTACCAGGGCAGGCAGAGTAGCCACTTTGGGTAGGGATAAAGCAAACTCTTCTACGGCTATATTCTTTCTACTAACCACCTACTGCAGGAAGAAAACAGGAGAAAAACATTTCTTGTTTATACCTGTCCAGGTGGTACTAAGGACACTAGAGTTCTCACCCACAAAGAGTCTCACCCTCCCTAGTGTAGTCCCAGAATCAGTAGTGAAAACTAAGCCTAAAACCTATGTACTCTTTATGTCGTTGATAAGAATGTTTATTATGCTAGGTTTTAAAAACATTAATAAATATATACATGTCAATTGTTGCCAGATGAAATATAACATTTTAATGCATACTCTATTTATTTATCAAATATCTTTCTATTAAAATTTTTGAGGGGCAGCTGTGATATTTCTAAGTGGTATTTTTCTCTGCAAATAAAAAATCAACTTGTAAAAGAATACAGAACTTCACTAGCTAGAATTATGACAAGATAGAGAGATATTTCACTGTCAAAGAACTATCATTTATGGTATGAACTATCAGTAATTTTACTAAAATGATGACGTAATGTGAGCTAAGAGCATTTGACAGATTTCAGGGAAAAAACGAGCAGTTAGTGTCTGTTTATGAAAGTGAATTTTCCTGAAAGTTAAATTGATTCTTCAGGGTTCATAGTTTTTAACAGACAGAGAGAATAATTGATATTTTTATTGCACAAGTCTACCACCATACATGTACCTGTTCATATATTGCAAAGGTATTCCTAACTCTTCAGTCCCTGCACTTAATAATCCAGAGCCACAATCAGCTAATGATAAAACCAGCTGTCTCATAAATTGCTTTCCAGAATGCAATGACACATAAGGAATTTACTCAAAAGTGTCTGCAGTAATACGTAACTGCAAGGCTGTGTTTACATCAATGCTGCAGTAGACGATGGAATTCATACAAAACAGAAAATAAAACTGGCTATGTTGGCAGAATAATGTTATTATTCTTGACTCCCAGCTAGCATCTTCCTCTGTTTGATCCTGTCCTCACAAACCTGTAATCATCAAGTTCCAGGCAGCATGCTCTTTAATGTGAAAATTGAAATAGGCTGAGAAGATTACTTTGGAACTCAGGTACCACGGGATTGTGCCCGGCAGTGGGATGCAATACAATTCAGAGACAGGCAGCTGTAGTGCTGCTTAAATTGTGGACATATGGAAAGGCATGAAAACAGTCCAGCAGGCATTGTGGGAATGCTGCCAGGAGGATCTTGCAGGAGAGTGTTTCATTGTCACCTTCACTTCATGGAGATAAAAGCTTAGCAGGGAGCAAGTGAATAGTTCTGGTGGTGATTACAGAAGGCAAGAAGAGCTTCTGGAGGGCATCTGTAAAAATAGCAGGTTAAAAGTTCTAAGTGACACTCTGCTAATTTGGAGGCTTTAATCCTGTGTCTAGATTTCATTATTTATGACACCATTGTAAGTAATGCATTTGTGTAAGGACCTGTGTCTGAGTGTTGGAAACTCAATTACACATTGTGGTAATGTGGTTTGATTAGCTAGTGGCCTTCCACTAAAAGGCTGTGGCCCTGGGTTTCTTTTTTAACATCTTGAAGGCGGCACTTTGCTATGGGTGTTCATAGGCTGAAAAAGTATGCTTAGAGTGTTTTTGAAACTGTGTTTCAAGGCCAAGTTTAGCTACTCTTATATGAAAAATTCCAGTGAGGTACTGTCCAAAAACACTGTTTCTTTTAGGTTAAAGGCTTTGGATGTGTGTATATTCAGTATCTAAGTAAAATAATGCTTTGGTAATTGGTTATTTATTTCATTGTGCTAAGATTTCAAGCATAACCAGTTCTCTGTTATTGCACCTGATTGAATGGAATAAACAGATGGTGTGATGATTTTAAGAGCTCGTTTTCTCCTGTCCTTGACTATGACTAAATAGATAATGGCACTTGAATTGGCATTCGTATGATCAAAGCACATAGATATTTGAAGACGCAAATATATAGATGAGGAATTATATTTATCTTTTTGTCTGCACTTCAGAGAAGATAATTCTGCATTTCAAGACACTGAACACTCAAGTAATGTCAAATGTAAATATTATTAATGTGAATCATCTTCTAATCAGTGAACAATGCATATAACACTGAGAACAGAGATTTAAACGGGGTATATACTTTCTTCTTGCTCTATGTTTAATGCATATTAGTATTCCAACTGTTTATATATTATAGAAATGTTGCCTTCACTGTTTCTCATTACATAAAAAAAAGGCCTGGGAAGCTGTTTGTTAGGAAAGACTGAGAGCAGCCACAATGCTTCCATCTCAACATACCTGTATTTGCAGACAAAGTAGAGCACGCAAAAAAGAAAATATCATATAGAATTCTATTGACTGCCATTGTATGCACAGAAAATGGGAGATTAATAAGATGGAGAGAAAGACTTCTAAGAAGTGTTTTCTTTGAAAACACGAAACAATTATATATCTGTAGGCTAAAAGTTTACAGGGAACATTTTCCTACTTCATCTGGAGTATGAGTTTGAGACTAATTTATATAAAATGCAGATTAACTAAAATCTTGACAAATCATTTAACTGTGCAGAAATTTTCTCAACTTTTAATCTGATGCATGGACTTTGAGAGAAAATGGAATCTTAAACCAAATCATCTGTTGGGCAGCCATTACCCTAATGCATGTAGCATCTCTAAAAGTCATGAAGAAGAGGATCACTTTATTAGCAGTGCTGAACATGTTCCTTGATGGGGAAAGAAGGCAAGCAGCATTGCTTTCCCAATAAAGAAGTCCACCTTATTGCAAAATTTCATTTTCCTCAGAACATGAAACCTTAATTATAATTGTCAAGGCAAATTCACATTTCCTTAAAATTTGGGGCCATCTTTTATAGTTGGGCTTATTAGTCTTCAGACTTAAAAAATTCTTACTCTTCTTGAACAGAAAAGGAGAAATTAAGTTTGACATTTCCCCATCTATATGGCCAAGCACAAGGCAACTTAAATATTCCTAAGTTAGCCAGGACGTTCACGTCTAAATCATACCATCCTCTATGGATCCAAATCCTTCTGTATTCTGAGCAGGAACTATGTCCTAATTTTGGGTTGCAGTAGCCAAAAAAAACCCCAAAAAACAGAAGCAAATGTTCAAAATTAATAAAATAAGAAAAGAGAAAAATCCCAAGATATACAATTTTGTACCTGCAGTTTGAATACACACCTGGCCCCCATTTTAAGAAAGGTACAGTTGATTTAGAAAAGTTGCAAAGAAGTCCTATGAGTATGACCAAAGTCCCTGAACATTTCTGTTACAATTTTTCAGAGTTGATAAAACTCTGCCATTTTGTAATTCAGCAGTTTTTGTTTGTCCTTCAATGTACTTTGAATAAAATTAGCTTGTATATAAATAACTTCCTGCAAGGTTATTTTATATAACAAACTCTTCCTTAATCCCCTCACAAGGTATTAAAATAGCATTACCATTTTTAGGTCACTTGTCAGACAGAGGAACAATTTAAGCAGGTGCGTAAATTTAAGCATACATCTGCGCTTTGGCGCATTGGAACCTTGACAAACTTCTTTACAGTTAAGTAATTAAGTCACATGAATTTCCTGTCTTTCAAGTGATAGATAGTGATAGCCCCAGAAACTGAGACATTCCAGGTCTTTTAGATGGCCCAGTACTTTACATGGAATGAAACATGAACAAATAAGAAGGAATTTGGATAATATCAGTCTTACTAATATTGAAACTTTATATTTTATTTCATCCTGTCAAAACAAAATTAGGTTTTGTCTGAGTCAGAATGTTGTACTTGACTTCACTCTTCTAATCTCTTTCCACATCATTCTTTTAGTGAGACAGTGTTCCATATAAGTATCTCATTGCATATTCAAAATAGTGGCCAGTGGTAAAAGTTACTTTCAGTGTCAACAAAATGCAGTTACTGTGAGTATAATGCATATGCCACACCCATGTGGAAAAACACAAGGTAAAGAGTTTGTAAAATATTGTTTCCAGGGCACATCACCATATACCTGTATAATACAAAATTCTAAAGCAGGGAAGGTGATTTTTATTCAACTGCTTTTTCATTGACTTAAAAGGTGTCCTGAATTAGAGACCAAAGATATAGATGTCCACAAAGTAGAAGATAAAGGATTCTTTTACTTGATGTTGCTATGAAAATGTTGCTGTCTTATCTGGTGTGGTAAAAGAAAGCCATGCAGTTCAGTTTGCTTAGTAACTAAACAAGTCAATAAAATACAGCATATTAACGATTAAATTTATTCTTACAAAACACTTATGAAATTTGGAGTGTATTGGTCTGCCAGCAGTATTTGTTTATGAAAACTTTCTATTGTTCTTTTTTTACTACCCGCTTTTGAGCATACTTTAGTGCACTTCAATATTTAGTGTTTCTCCTAGAGCAGAGTATTGCCCTTCCTGGTCCCTGGGATCCTCCTGCCCTACCTGCAGCACCTCACCCCGTGCCCCAACAGGGTAGTGCTGTAACAGGGCACAGAAGGTGGGACTTCTGTTCATTATTCCTCCCTTCAGTGCTCATGCTGCTTCACCTTTGATATGTTTTTTTCACTCTCTAGTTTTTTTCTTTTTTTTTTCCTTTTTTTCTACAACCTGTGTTTCTCCAGAAATACTTTGTTTTGCAGTTTGGTAACTCCTGATACCAGTATGATTTCTCCAGCACAGCATCAAGAATGAACTGAGCCATCAGCGTTCAGGTCTTTTTTCTCTTTCATTTTACTTTGTTTGTAGCAGTGACCACTTTCTGTTCTCTTGTCAAATTCTTTGTCGATCTCTGATTTTCAATTTCTCCATCTTTTCCACTTACCTCTTTTTGTACTGAATGATGCTCTTTTTCTGGTTCACTGAGAGCTCTTCTATGAGTGGTTTGTATTCATAAGAGTCTGAAAGACACTCAGGTTTAGTTCTCTTTCAAATGGAAGTTTGTATATCTTCCTGTTTATCTTTGTGAGGTTTTTCTTCAAACTGCTTATTCTCATCACTGAATATATTAACAAACTGTGCACTGTAGAACCTCACAGTATGGATATATTTTGCTTAAAGGTAAAGCAGACTCTTCAAGACATGACTATTTAAATGTCAAGAAGTTCAAGAACAAAAATTTTAGAATGAAGACAATTTCAAATTTTTAAATATCCCATAGAGGTAAAATGAATTAACTAAACACACAGTAGGAAAAGCAAGTAGAATTTAAAATATATTTGTGGTTTACCTTTCCCTGGCTAAATTCCATGGCTCAAAGTCCAAACAGAAATCATTAATTAGTGGAGTCTCTTAAGGGTCTATACTGGCACTATGACTATTTAATATGTTCATTGGTGACATGGACAGAGGGATGAGTGCACTCTCAGCAAGTCTGCAGATGACACCAAGCTGAGTGGTGTGTTTGAGTCACTTGAGGGATGGGATGACATCCAGAGGGACGTTGACAGGCTTGAGGGTTGTGCCCATGGGAATCTCCTGAGGTTTAGCAAGATCAAGTGCAAGATTCTGCACCTGGGCCAGGACAACCCCCAGTATCAACCCAGGCTGGGGCATGAACAGATCGGGAGCAGCCCTGTTGAGAAGCACTTGGGGGTGCTGAGGGATGAGCAGCTGGACATGATCCAGCAATGTGCACTTGCAGCCCAGAAAGCCAAATGTGTGCTGGGCTGCATCCAAAGCAGAGTGGCCAGCAGGACGAGGCAAAGAATTCTGCCCTTCTAGTCTGCCCTTGAGAAATATCACCTGGAGTACTGCATCTGCCTCTGAAGTCCCCAAGCACAAGAAGGATCTGGACCTGTTAGATCAGGTGCAGATGTGGGCCACAAAAATGATCAGAGGGCTGGAACTGTTCTTCAGTGAAGAAAGTATGGGTTGTTCAGCCTGGAGAAGATAATGCTCTGGGGAGACCTTCTTGCAGGCTGTCAGTACATAAAGAAGGTATATAAGAAAGATGAGACATTTTCCCTGTAGTGTCAGGACAAGAGACAACAGTTTTTAATTGAAAGAGAGTATGTTTAGATTGGACGTGAGGAAGACATTTTTTACCATGAGTGGTGAGGCACTGGAACAGTTGCCCAGAGAAGTTGCGGATGCCCCTTCTCTGAAAGTGTACAAGACCAGGTTGGATGGGGCTTAGAGTAATCTGATTTAGTAAAAGATGTCCCTGTCCATGGCAGAGGAGTTGGACTAGATGGTTATTGAAGGTTCCTTTTAACCTGAATCTTTCTGTGTTTCTGATACTGTTATTTTGTGATTCCTTTAAGGGATTTTAAAAAATAATTCTGAAACTTGCTGTGACTTCATTCATATAGCTGCAATTCAAATGCACTCCTTAGAGCTTCTACTGCTTTTTGTGTTTATTCAGAAGGTAAAACTGAGGGATGTGTGGCACAGTTATAAAAAGTGCAGGTGCAGATTTCCTACAAGTCCAACCAACAGTAGCATATATGTCCCTTTAACAGCCAAGACTTCCACTATGATGCACATTATCATAGCTAGGGTGAGGACTATATTTTCAGTGAATAATATATTTGAGCATGAAGGATTCGGGTCTTAGAATTTTTCATGTGTTTATCCTGATTTCTGCAGATTGGCTATTATTTTAATCTTTTTATTGAAGTCTGCCTACTACCATGCAAATACACTTCATCTAGTGAGATAGTTGCAAAATATTCACTTTGATAATTCACTGTCAATTATTTGTGGAAGCTGGCGATACCCATCTACTTTCCAGGGAAATTGAGCACTGTAACTAGTTTTGGACAAATGTGCTATCCTTTGTATAAAAGGGTGTCTCAAGAAAGATTATTGGATATGATCTTATGTTCTTCATCATGCAGGCAGAATTCCTCATCCTTGCTGAAAGGTTGTGTTTTGATCTTGTTATGAAACCAATGCAAGCTGGTGACTGCAGCATTGTGCTGGGAGATTCAAATCTTAGCATGACTACTAACTTGCTTCTCAACATTTCTCAGTGTTTCCCTTCTTTCTCTTTCATCTATATTTCTTTTCAATTTGCAGTTTTATTTTAATCCATTACTTTAAGCTAGAGACAAACTGCAAATATTGCTCTTTGTTTAACTGGTGTCACTTTGCATCTGTTTTTACCAACAGATCTCCCTCTAATCCCATGCAACTTTTTTCTCATAAAACCTTTTTTCACTCAAAATAATTTCTAATGTAATGGCCATATTTTATTCCTTTTCAACCCTCAGCCTGAACATCATTAAATATGCTGTGCCCATTTAATTTAAAAAAAAAAGCATTAGCAGTAAAGCCCAAATTAATTAACGTACTTGGCAAGTATAGTAAAAGTTACCATCAGTTCTTATTCTTAAATGTGATTATAATTTTTGGAAATGAACACACAATTCAAGATCTTGATTATGTGAATTGGGTAGGGAAAATGACTGAAAAGAAGGAAAACAAACTCATTGAATGAGAAAAGATGTATGCATATATACACATATACATAAATATATATTAAAATTTGTGTTGTATGGATAAAATTATTCAACATATTTCATAGTTCAGCTAGAGTATTATTTTTTCACAATGTTTGTGTAGTACAAATTTACAGTTTTGTAGGTTGAGGATCTTTTTTTTGTTGGTTTGGTTTGGTTTGGTTAGGCGGGTTTTTTTATTTTGGGTTTTGTTATTGTTGTTGGTTTTTGTAGTATGTATCTTTTCTCCACTTAAGGATGAGTGAGTTCATAATAATTGAGTGAATTTTGAAAAGTTTTCCATTGTAATGACATTTTGGCCTCAACAAAATAATAAAATCATAGAATAATTCATGTTGGAATGTACTTCATGTGGTCTTTCATCCAAACTCTTCCTCACAGCAGGGTCAACAAAGAATTGAGATGATGTTGTTCAGGGCTTTATCCAGTCAGGTCTTGAAAATCTCCAAGAGCAGAGACTGCATAACGATCTCGGAAACTTGTTCCAGTGTTTAATCAAGGTCATAATTTTGCCCTTATGTCAGAATTTCCCTTTTCAACATTTATCCACTACCTCTCAACCTCCTGACATGCCCAGCTGCAAAAAGTCAGTCTGCATCTCCTTGCCGTCTTCCCCAGAGGCACTGGGGATCCCCTCAGATGCCCTGGAAGCTGCCCCTTTTTGAGGCAGAACACATCCAACTCTCTCCACCTCTCCTCACAGGGTTAGTGCTCCAGCTCCTGACAGCGTGGGATGGAGCCAGTCTGATGGACTTGTGCACATCCATCAGCATTTTGTTAGGGGGTCCCCAACTGAACTGCATCTCCCAGATGTGTAGTAACGTGGACTCAGCACAGAGGAACAGCTGCTTTCCTCAATAACTGGCCATGCATCTCTAGACACAGCCTAGGGTGCTGTTAGCTGTCAGTGCTGCCCAGGCACACTGCTGCCTCGTGCACAGCCTGCTGTCCACCCTCGCTTAGTGGAGATACTGCTGATTAATTTATAGATCAAGTTTTCCTTATCTCCACATTGTGAAGTTTGTGTTTTGAAGTGAAATTAAATGAGAGTTTCCTTTGGTGTGGTTTTATTTGGGGAGTGGAAGGCATCTTGTATGACATCACAGAGTTACATTTTTCTGCTCAGGATAAATTTCCTGCCAAAAATTTTCTCCTTTAGAAACATGAGTTTTGAATTTTTCTGTACTTTATGTAAAATCTTTCATACTTTCACAGGATTTATAAATTCATTTAATCCACTTATTGCCTAACAGGTCTGGAAACATCAATCCTTTAATAACTTTGAGTGGGTTCAGCACCATAAATCACAGTCTGCATCTTTAAATGTGGGTTCTAGTACTTGATTTTACTTTCTTATCTGAATTTGTTAACTTCTAGTCTGTGAGTCTGAGCATCTAAACAGGCCTTTGACAAGCTGTGGGGAGACTGAATTTATGTGAAAAAATTTGGTTATTTGATCAGTGTTCAATGTTTGTATATATCATTAGCAAAAAATGTGTATCAAAATAATATTTACCCTAGACTTCAATCTAAAATGGAAGAAATTAATTACAAGATACTACTCAGAACTACCTTAATTCATAAAGATTGCTTGCTTTAAATAAAACCTGGGGTGGAACACAATCTCATCATCACCGGAGGGAGATTAATCTTTATTTCTGTATCAGGTGTGCCCCTTAGCCAAGGAAGTGTTCTCAGCACAAGCCCTGTGATTGGAGTACAGTGCTGCGGTGCAGGGTTGCTAGAGAAGGGAAGAGTCGTGATGAAATCACCCTGGTGGCTGAGCAGTGTTGCAGTTTCTGTTAGGTAGAGAGAAGTGGTAGCACTGAGCAGTAGCTCTGTGTGTGTGTGTCTGTGTAGGTGTGTGTACATGCGAAGAATGAGAGCTCAGGGGGTACTAAGCTGCAAACTTTCCTTCTCCCTCCTTCTCAACAAGTTTATGGCTAGGAAAAAAAATAACACCCCAATACTGCCTGACTGTGGTCCTTTCACCAGCAGGACTTACTCTTGAAGACTTTTGGATTCAAAACCTTGAAATACATGGGGTTTTCTCCTTAAAACTCACCAAGTACAGTAATTCATCAAGTATGAAGATGGTGAAGGCAAAGCCTCTCAAAAAGTGGGCGGTATAGGGAGTGAAGTGTGTTCAACACTGCAATCAAACAAACCATTGTAATGAAAATTCATCTGCTGGGGAAATCAGAGTATCTCCTCTGAAATATGAAGCTGTGATGAGTTTATATTAGCTGGTGATGTGGTTCTGTATAGCTTTATACATTTTTCTTAGTGTAGGTCAATATAAGCGTGCCCAAAGAGTAATTATCTGGGTAATTTGTTGATCTTGGATGAATATTTTGTATAGTTTTGTGGTATATTTATAAAAAGCTATGATATTTTTTTATCCTGAAGGCAGCACTTTCTATCTATCTATCTATCACCTATGTATCTATCTATCCATCTATCTATCTTTCTGTCTTTGTAATAAATGCTAGACACTTTATCAAAAGTATATATGATTTATGCATGTGTATATGCATTATTCAGGATGAATGAGACATGTTCTAATGCATTTCAGAAGGCATTTTTTATATCCTATTTCTAAAAGGAAAAAATAAATAATGTAGAAATGTTTAAAAGCTGTTTAAAATTCTAGACATTTTTCCTTTGAAATCAGACCTTCCTATTCTGATGTTATTGCATATCAAATTCTGCAGTCTAGGAAGACATGAGAAATGCAGTGAAGTTTCTTTTTCAGTCACTGCCTAAGCTACTAGTGAAATATTGGGCCTTGGATTAGAACCTTGACCTCAGCCCAGTTGGAAAATTAGATTAAAGCAGAACTTCAAATCAGATGCCTCAAATGAGCATTACACATGCAAACTATGTATATATGCAAAATATTGTTATCTTGAAAACCTTTGAATGCAATGACAGAATGCAATGACAAAAGCTGGGTGTTTAGAAGACTCTTAGGCACTTTGGTGCTCACTGCTGCAAAGCCATAGGGACAGAGGCAAAATGTGACACAGGCAACAAAGGTGAGAGGCATAATTGTGAGTGGTACATCTCAATTTTAGCTGTCAAATTCCAGATGAATCACCCTCAATGACTTTTATGGTCACAATGAGAAGAGCTTAATACAGCCACATCCTAGGTATAGCTTAAGAATGTGCACTTAATTTTCCTGCATCCCTCAAATTTCCAAATATTTTTACAATCTCTCCACTTTCATCAGGTGAGAAGGTAATTTATAAATACAAGGTTGACTAAAACTGCTGAAAAAACTGTGAAAGAGGAAGGCAGATGAAAATGTTGAAAAACAGGTCTAAGCTGATCAGCATGTGGATGGTGACTGTACCAAAACAAACAAAAACTCCCTAAACAAAGAAAAAAAAGGTACAGCAGCAGAGACTGGAAACTGTGCTGCCAGGTTTTCAATAATCCTCAGAAGAGTTGTCCTTGTTCAAAAAGCCAAGATCCTGAAGTACTTACTTGACCATATAGCATTAGTGGTTTGAGAGAAAAAGAGTGGAAACTGATGCAAGACCCGTTTAATGCCAAAGAGCAGGTAAGAGGATGATTACTGTCCATTCTTATGTCCTTTAAGCCAACCATGCAATTTGGGAGATTTTGTCTTTTTCTTGAAGTTACCTGTGCAACAGAAGATAGCGAACAGTATGAAGGAGAAAAGTGCGGCAAGAACTGGTAGTCACGGGGAATGTCATGAGTTCCTATGACAACTGAGGACTGTCTGGAGGCTGCGAAAGAATCCCATCTTAAATATATGTTACTTAAAATGATCAAAGAGGATATTTTCCTTTTATTCTTGAATTTTCATTCAGAATTTGTTGCCTTCTTAGTACCAAGTTGAATACTGATAACATTTAGTACCATGACAAAGGCTGTGGTTGCAGCTTGAGAAAGCTTTGTGAATAATGTAAAACTTATATTTCACAAAAGTGATTAATAAAACTACCATAGGGAGAAAAGTTCTGCATATTTATTCATTTATTTTAGCTTTTGCTTTTAACTGCCATAGATTATAAGTAGTTCACTGTACAGACCATAGGCTAGGCTGATAAATTTTCATGTGCTTGTCATGGGGAAAATATTAAATTTCATGCTTTGTCACAGATTAATAGGAAAACCATATTGATACTATGCAGAAAATTTATATAATTTCAGAGTCATGCTTAGAAGAAAAACAGAGTAAAGTAAGAGTTTACATAGGAAAAGAATGGTAATACAAAGTGGAGACATCTTAGAACGGGTAAAAGAGAACCCATGTTGTACTGGGTTTCTCCCNCAATACAAAGTGGAGACATCTCCCATGTTGTACTGGGTTTCTCCCTATTGTACATATATACCCAAAAGAAGGACATTAGACCTTTACACGCTTTCTGTGCGATTTATCTCCCCTAAATACCCAACTGTTTGCCATCTAAGATAATTACCCTAGGTTCTTTGTATAGAGAGAAATAGGCATTTCCTAAAGGTGTTTTTCACTTAGATGCAAATTTAAAGATGAGATTAAGTGTCTTCTGCATTTTTTCTGGAATAACCTTCTCCAGTAAGGTCAATCTCACATTTTGTGTGGGCCTGTGGCATGAGTGATGATCTATTATTTTTTGTACAAGACATTAGAAAGTATTGAATAGAGCAGTGGTGAAGAACAAGAAAAAACGCATGGAATTATCTTCTCTGGATGTGGGAACAAAGAATTAGTGCTTGTCTGTATCCAGATACCTTAAAAAATGTAAATGACTCAGAAGATAAACTTTGACATAAACACCATAAAATAACATTATATTTTTTGTTGCAAAGACTTATGGAAGAGACCTCAATGAGGCAAAACTTCAATTCTGTATGACTGAAAAAATACCTCTGTATTTTCTAAATTATTAAGATGTGTGTTATGTATCACACATAATTTCTCTGTAAAAACCTCTCATTTTTCTTACTGGAATTCATCAGCATATCATAATAGCTTTTGGGTTTTTAGTCACTTTGAAGTAATACATGATCTAGCATGTATTTTATCTCTATTTCTTTCTACTCTATCCCTGTGATATTTAATATTTTCCTCTCTTGATTTCAACATTGCTGTTCTTAGGGTACTACCATGCTATGCTTCATCAGTTGAAGCAATAATCATATAATCAGCAATTATATCTTCTCTGGAAGTATCACCAAGTGCCTCATAACTCTCTTTCTACAATATTTCACTGACACATTTAATCTCATATGTTAATCTGGAAAACAGATAATGCCCTCCTGGAGATTTAGAGGTACCTAAAAAGAGATGTACCTATCTAATTTCTCCTGCCAGACCCCATGTTTCTTATTTGAAATTGTAGCAGGTTGCTTGATTTTTAATTGATGTTGCAATTGATGTACTTCTGGTGTCAGTACTGAGCAGTGGTAACAGCCGTGGTGCCATTTAACCTTCTGTTGTTGAACATACTGAGTCTTCTTTTTGTTCTTTGCTTTTTCTGCTCCAATCAAAGCGCTGATGCATTCTTTTGTGATATCAACTTTCCCTTCTTTTTACTGGCTAAGGACAAAATTTTGATGCTTTCAATGACTTGAAACATACTTTATTCTGTAGCTCATTGCCTTAACTTTACTGTCGACTATAGTGAAACTACTCATGCAGCCTAACAACGGCATTTTAGGTATTCCAGGTGTAGCAGAATTTATCTTACCACAACCATATATATGTAATACACATTTATTTCTATGCAGATATGCTCAGATTCTCCAGTTCCTTTAAATATATCATGGTACACTATGACAGTGTCTTCTCTCGATATTAAGTTTATTGTTAAATGTCTCCCACCTATATGCTCAGCATGCTTAGGTGGTCATTCAGTTATGAAAATTGTCATTTGCCTTATCTTTTTTGGCTGTCACTTCCAGCTTCACCACTTCTTTTGCTTAAGTCGGCTACATCCTCTGCTGGTAGGAGAGGATGAAATATCAGTATTTGCTTTACCCTACAAAAAATTAGCTATTATGGTTTCAGAATCTGGGTTCTTTTAGTACAGTAGACTGTTGTGCTATTCTCAATGCTGGTTTCCAGGCCAAATTTGTCAGAATAGTTCTCAAGGACCTGAATTTAGACTTATTTTTATTTTCTCCTTCAGCTCTCCTGGTTGCCCCAGTATGAGTGATATGCCAAATCAGGACACAGAATAAACTGTAATTATTCAACAGTAATGAGAATCTGTGGAGCTCAATATTGTAACTCTGCATTCCTACTTTTATTAAGAATTTAACCTTTGCTTTTCTTCACCTCCTCATGTTACCATGAGACTTTTCCAACATGTTTGCAGAAGTTATGAGTTTTCTAACATCAGTAAATTCTGTACTTCTGTTCACATGGAGTTAAGATTGCTTACGTATATATATTGCTTGTATACCACTTACTTTAAAATAATCAGATAAATAAGTACCTCTTCATAAATGGGACTGTTATCATTAATTGAGAACACAAGTAACTGAGGGGAAAGAACATTTTCTTAAAGGAATTTCAAATTTTAATCTCAGAATGAAAATATTACTTGATAAGAGCAAAGGATTATCTCTTTGGACCTTAATTAGAAGGAAATAATATTTAAAATTTTAAAAAATAATGGCTATTGATGGTAACAGACAACAGACAACTTAAACAGAGTTTGTAAAACAATTTATTTTCTTCCTAGGCTGTTTTATAAATCATTAAGACACTTGCACAACACTTGCTCAACAAATGTTCACTTGTTTCCAAACAAGCCTCTCTCTCTGATGATAGTTTTTGTAGAACAAGTAGAAAACACGGTCAGTCTGGAACCTTTACTACCCTGGAAAAGATGTACACAGCCTTTCTGGAAAAACTGAGTAACATTGGCAGAATTTTCCACACACAATAAAGCCCAATCAACCAAACAAATATGGGAAGCCATATTACTGCACCACTGTCACACATTTACTACGAAAACAATGTTTATGTCTTTAAAATGATGACAAATGCATAAAAAGAAAGGCTAAATGTAAAGAAGAAGGTTATGCTACTAAGGGACTTTACATAGCTGACAAGAGGAAATAAAGCTGAGAAAGGAAGACTGACAGAGTGTTACATAAACAAAGATGGAAATAGATTAACTCCACAAACGCAGAACTCTTAGGGAATAGCTATTCTTTTTTCAAGGACTAACTAATAACTCATATTCTGTAGCAGGCTGTTTTCATTGTACGAGGGTTTTGCAAGTTCAGGATTATGCAGAACAAGATAAAAGTCCATTGCTGTGATGAAGAGGACATGTAGGCTGGAAAAAAAGGATAGTACTTTTTGAAAGTGCTCTCAAATTATCTATAGTTTCCTTCACCCCAGTTCTGCTAGGAAGAGCAACTCTAGAAAATCCTTTTATCTCTGGCGTGGAGCTCTTCTTGTGTTTATCCTCAAAGAACACAGAAGTTTTGGAAACTATTGATGTCAGCAATCAGCTCTGGTTAGTAATACGGCTCTGGCTGTGCTTTGAACATGCATGGGAAACCTTGGATCTTCTGAGGCACTGGTAACTTTAGAACATTTTCACCTTTAACTTTGCTGCTTCTTCCCATCTGTGGAAAGCTCTGTGGTTTGTCAGTCATTCAAAAGGTCTCTGAAAAACTTGCTGCAAAAGATAGTTGCCAGAGAGCAACTTTCTCTGCTAAAAAAAACCAACCAGAGCCAGAAACTGGACTTGTCATGGAAAGAAGCATGAAAAGTTGCACTTTTGTTTGGGGTGGCTGACACTGTAGGGATTGGCTCTTATGAGTCACTGGATGTAGAGAAAAATGCTAGGAGGGTTCACAATCAAAATATGAATGTAGATGATTCTAGTGAGACTACAAAAATGGTGCAGTTTATGATTTTATTGGTAAATCATAATTCTGAAGTAGCGTTGGTGGGTTTTCTGCTACAGTTTGGTTTGGATTTTTTAAAGAGAATGAAATTGCTCTCACATAGCCTGTAATGCATAGGAAAGGGGGGTAATTACTATCTGAAGTGGCAAAAACTTCATTATTGCCAGCTACTGGTTTTCCAGGTGGGTACTGACAAAGACCCAACAGAAGGCTGCAGACAAACAAGAGAGATCACAGTGCCTTGAGACGAGGGATCCGGAGAACAGGTTGTGTTCTCTTCTGTCCTGACTGTCCTGGATAGGTCAAAAGACCTGTTTTAGGTCAGAAGAATTACATCTTATCAGTGCCATTAACAGCACAAATATATAATATAAGGTAGGGGAATACACTGCGTATAATTTATACTGTAATATCTTACATAAAACAATGCCTGTAAATACTGTGTTCAGTTTAAAAATGGTATATATGATTATAGTATATAGATCTTTTCATTGGGGTAATTTTCATTTGTATAATTTTGATTGGCTAATTTTTTAATCCATTCAGCCTTCAGTAATTCATATAGGTCTGTAGCCTGTACATGCCTGTGGAGTAAAGTTGCTGTCTATTGCATATATGTTCACAGATCTGTCAGGAAAAAATGAAACTGTATTTGTAAGTTCTGGGATAGCTTTGGCTGCTGATGATCCAGCCATTCTCTGAATATTCAGGTTCCCTTTGGCATTGATTGTCCACCCATAACTTTTTTGATTCAACAGGATGAATATGTGCCTCAAAGATTGCTGCCAAATTCCTGTCTAACATGTTACATGCAGGGCAAGATGGAACAGGTGGTCTTCGCATGGCAGGAGTTTGCTAGAATAAATTTCACCTCTTTTTGCCAGAACAGCTGACAGGAGCATTAATTGATAGCAGTTGTTGCACTTTTAGGAGGGGATAGGGAACATGTAAATTCTTACAATGTCTGAAAGAGATCCACAAAATCTCTAATGTTTGCACAAATTCATGAAAGGTCAGTTGGGAAAGATGGCCTTTTTGTCCAAGGTGTTTTTTTTAATACAGTTCCAAGCCTTCTCTTGACAAGAAAAAGATTAACTCTGTTTCATTCCAGGGAGATGTGCAGATCTCTCAGTGCTCTGAATACCTCATCAGTTCCATGGAACCGACACAACTTAGATACAGTGTCCAATACATAATTTTACTGACAGCATTATAATATCCATGGTTTCAGTGTAAGAAAACCAATATGCTATTTGATTTTTGTTATTAAATTATTTAGCAAATCAGGTTCTTTTTCAAAGGAATGTCTCTTAAAAGATAAAGCAATTGAAAAGCATCAAAATGTACATGGCAGATGCCATCACAAGCATTATATATATAACTTCCTTTTACAAGTGGATAATACCATAGGTTAAGAAAGGTCTTTCCCAAATACCCCATATATGATTTTATGGAGCCCATATAGAGGGCTATGAAGTTCTCCTTTCATTATCTCCTGTTTATTCATGATGCTAAATTCTGTCTCCAATTCTGGAACACATTTATCTTAAAATACCAGTTGCAGATAGAATGGTATTTGGTGTAGGTGTGGATGAGAATAAGATTTGAAATATTGCTGCTTGCCATTCAAATTTGTAATTGCTGGAGAGGAGGCCCTATGATTACTTGATTTCATGGTAAGAGAGCAAGAAAAATAGGTTTGACAACCAATATGGGTAAGCATACAGATTTTTTAATGAATTAATGTTAAATAATTTTTGCAAAAACTAGTCAGTTTATTATACAAATATTTGATCTAGATTTTGAACCAGCTCAGCATCTGTGATTTGTGTTTAAATGTAGTCATAGATTCTCTGGGAGAGTTCATGGGGTATGCATACTACAAATGATGCAGAATGGATCTATGAAGTACGTGGTCAAAATTTCAAGTCTGTTGTTTGGTTCTATATTAAAAAAATGTGTTATAAAGGAGTCAGTTACAAATGGTTCTTGCATAATGCCAGCATTAGTATAACACAGATGAAAGAAATAGCATTTGAATCCTCTCTAACAAATTTCATGACGTTAAACCAATGAAACCATCAGATGTCAGCAGTGGCCTCTTGGCATAAGTGCAGTGAAAAATATATATGTCTCCTATATCAATACCTGTAGAATTCAAAGTCTAGTTGACTGTTAACAGTCCTTCATCAAACTTTGATTGCACATATATAGTTTGCATAGTTTTTCTCACATATTTTGATGAAAATAAAACTTTATTCAATGCACTAAAATCTTGAGCCTCTAAATCAGATGGAGGAATTCTCTTCTGGACAGTACACTGGTGGTCAAATTGCATGGTGGACTCTAATGAATGTACCACAGAGGATGAGCAGTGATACTTAAAAGGCCATCAGAGTTCCAAGAAGCATGTACAGATTTAAATCGGCTATGCAAGAAGTTGATATGTTAAGATATAATGATCAGGGGTCAGACAATAGTTTCATTTCATTGAGTTAGGAAAGGTTTTGATCTGTTAATAAAAATAACATGAAAGTAGCTGCATATTTTTGTACATTATTCTAGTAAATATCTAGAGTAGACAATAGGGATCTAACTTTCTCTGAAAAAGTAATTCTTACATTAATAACAGCTGCTATAATGGCTATGTCTACTTATTCATGAGGCATGAGACAATTGATGTCCTCAGCCTGTCAGTTATTTAGATGTCTCTTTCATAGCTAATACCTATTGGCTTTCACAGTTTATTTTCAAGCTGTTAACTGTATAATTTTCTCAGAATACTACACAGTATGCAAACAGATTCTCTTTGAATTAAGCTTAAACTTAAGCACACGTTAGATTTATTCATTAATAATTACTTGTGGAAACCCAAGATCTGACTGTCTCTTGAGAATTGACTTCCATGGGAAAAGCAGTATAAACTGCCTTTCTCAGAAAGGAAGTGCCAAAGTAGGATTTTAGGGAGAAAAGTGAAGAAAAAAAAAGCAAAAAAAGGAAGTGGAGAAATTCAGAAAGAGAATAAGCTGGTTAAAGGCTTGTATGTGTGGCAAGTATTTTGTTGTTTTGTTTTTGGGGGGCAGGGCAGGATGGGCTACAGGGATGGATTCTGTGAGATGCCAGAAACTTCCCCCAGTGCATCCGCCACTGGTCAAGGGCTAAGTATCCATCAGTTTATCTTATCTACAGGAAGGATGGTAAAATCACGATATGTAAACATGCATAAAACCCCCTCAACCTGTAAGCACAACAGCTTGCAACATAAAAATTGCTCTCTTTGTCAAGATCTAACCTAACAAGGGCAAGAACTAGATTTTGATATTACTTTCCTAATTGCTGCTTTTCCTATAGCTCAGGTGAAAGTGTAATTAGGAGAACTGAGATACAGGTTCTTGATACCCATATACCATTTAATTCACTGCACTTTCATGCTTTCTTCTCCTAAGTTTGCTTGCTGTACTCTTGTTTAAATTGTATTTTCACCTAAATTTCCCATTTAATCTCTAAATAGCCGGCTGTGGTTTCCTCTGATCACACTGGGAATGGCAAAACTTGGATTAATCCAAAATTTGACATTTCCACTCATTTCTATGCTGCAGGAAACAGACGTGTGCTCTTCAGGATAGTATTTTATAATCATATGTATTTATTTAAATTTTGTTTATTCACTGCTTTTTAAGCAATAGCTGAGTAAAATAAATCATGTTAAAGTTTGTATGTACAAAAATTCAAGGGAAATGTTAGCATATTAAGTCTCTGCTTAGGATGAAAAGTGTGGACACTGCATAAATTCTGTAGTTGCTCTCCACTCAGTCCAGCAAGCAGTATTAAACCACAGTAGCAGAACATGAAAATGAACAGCCAATTAACAGAGATAACTGTACTGTGGAAAAGAAACATGAGAAATACAAATAAAGGAAAATGAAACTGTGGGGTGTTTGGAGGTTTATGAAAGTAAAATGAGGAAACCTTACATCAAAATTTAATATTCAGTAAAATAAAACATAATCAAATTAAAATCCTGTTTACCTTGAAGAAGAAGAAAAGAAGAGGAAACAAAAGTAATCTATGACATAAATAAATTTTAGGGGTCATTAGTGGTTTGCATGAACAGAATAAGGAAAACATCTAATTAAATCCACCCTCTGTTGGCTTGAAAGAGAAGTAGCTCTGTATAATTTTTTCAACTATGGAAATTACAAAAATTATGATCCTTAAAGCTGAAGTAAACATTTTTTTTTTAATTAAGACAAAATAAGGCCATTTACATATAAATATTCTTCCAAGTTCTTTTAATCTGCTCAGTCAAAAAACACTTAAGAACAAATAAGTCATATTTATAAATACTTAGAAAATAGTATAAGTATCCGATTATTGGGAAATGCAGTCCTCTTCAATGTTTGTGTTTACTGAGACTCCTGATCTATAAGCTGATCTTGTGTGATCTCCACAAGAATTTGAGTAAAGAGAACAATGAAAAATTATGAATTTGTGCTTCCTAGAGGAGTCAGATCTCATTTCTCTATTTGTTTATGCAAAGATTCTACATTAAACTGGAATTGTTTTTAAGATTTCCCAGAATCACTGAACCAAAGAATGGTTGAGGTTGGAATTGCTCAAGTTGGAATGGTTCTCCAGGGAACATCTGATCCAACCCCTCTACTCAAGCAGAGCCATCTAGAGCCAGTTGGCCAGGACTTTGACCAAATGGCTTTTGAATATCTCCAAGGATGGGGACTCCACACTTTCCCCTTTTGAACATCATGAGGTTCCTGTTGGCCTGTTTCTCCAGTTTGCCAAAATCCCTTTGGCGTGTCATTCACTCCTATCACTTTGGTGTCATCTTCGAAGTTGCTGAGGGTACACTGCTGAGGTTTGCTGGACAAGACAGGAAAGAAAACATGACATTCAGCTGTACTGAAGTAAGTGGAGCAGGCATGTTTTTTAGGATAGAGCTGAATAGGATAGGATTAATTACCTCCTATTAGTCTATCCTGGAGGCAAGGTGCTAGTGATGTCCCACGTGGCATACTGTCAGAGAGGGAGGAATTGGTGACCCTTTCTGACACTCTCTGTCAGGGTTCTAATCCAAAGAGCTAGAATAGTATCACTACGGAACTTACCAAGAAATTTGTGGATTAACTGTACTTTTAGAAACATGGCTGTCTATCACATCCATGTTTTGAGTTCCTAACAGCACATTATGTCCATAATTGAGATTCTTCATTAACTTTAGAACAACTAGTGAACCATGACACTGCCATATTAAAAGTTAAAAGTTACTTGATGTTTTGGTGACAACAGCTATGTTGTTCTGTATCAAGGCTGATCTCTAAGTCCCTGAGATATGGCATCCTTGCTAAGAGATATTGACTTTTGGGAGGCTTTTCCAGGACTAAGAGGATTCCAGACTGCAGCCATCATCAGTGAAAACTGTGAAATCTTCCACTTTCAAGAAAGTTGTCCAACACTACAAGTTCCAATATCTCTGTTAAATGAAAATGATGAAATCAAATTGATTATTTCTACCTATGTGACATAGAAATATAACAAAATTTCCACTAACAAAACAAACTTTTATTCTTCCTCAATCTCAGATTTCACTGCCTGGACCTGAAGAATAAACAGCAATGTTAGAAAGTATCTTTTCTATTTATATTGTTCATAAAGTATCAAATCAGTTGTGATAGATAAACAGCTAAGATTTAATAAATAAATAAATTAGTACCATGAGGCATAGCTGCTATTGTATCAGCGGATGCTGGAGAAGTGATGTACCTGCTATCAGCAATGTCTGTAAAAGAGTATTTGTGTTTTATCAGCATTTCTTTTTTCATGTTTTATTTCTTGTACTGAAAATTTTCACTAAAAGGAATAGAAAATGGGCTACACACAGACATCACTTACATGCCTTTAAAACTCTGCTTGCTGTAGTGTTTAAAATTATGAGCCCTTTATTCTCATTTCCCAAAAAACCATGGCTTCTGTAATTACACTGTCCTTTTGTCTGTCTCTTTTCACATCTACCATCCACTTGTCTTCCTTTTGATAAAATGAATCTCCTAACCAGGTTCCACCAAATTTCACTGAAGCCTCATAAATTCACATGATTTTTGTGATTATCACTAGTGGGATAGATATGTTTGTGAGGGAGAACTGGGAGAGGGAGAGAAAGAGGGAGACTGAACTGGGACACCTACTGAGTGAAAAGCTGAGCTGAGTGGACAAGGCTGGAAAAGGAAATAGCTAGGAGATGTTATAGGGTTATAGGGACATAAGGGAGCATGTAAACACAAAGTTAAAGGAAAGAATTTGTCTGTGTGACATACCAGCCGAATCAGACTAGTCTACATAACTATCATGATTTGAGGCTTCAGTTAATAATACCTCTTTAAGAGGAGATAGACTATGTAATATTTTGTGTATGAATGTGATGTAATATTCTGTGTCTATGTGATGAAGACTGAAAACACAAAGTAATTAAAGTTCTGTTCTTTAGAAAATGAAAGCTGTAAAATTACTGTGTATCATAATGGGAAGTCCAATTTCAAGTGTTAAAACACTTATCTCAATTTATACTTTTGTAATAACTAATATTTAAATTGTTGTTTTCCTTCTTTCCCACTTGATTAAGTTCCAAACAAATTCTTTTTGCCCATTTTGACTTGCCCATATTTTGTACTCTTTATGAGGTTGAATTACACTGGTACCTACAGATGAAAAGTCAAATTGAAACACAGCTACAGTTTCTTCAAGGAGTTATTTCACATATCATTTAAACATTTAAAATACCACAGTGACAACTTAAGTCCTTGGAGTGTGTATAACTCAAATGACATAGCAAAAGTGTTGACATCAAAGTGAATACTAAACAAACATCAAGTAAAGATCAGATTATTTAAAATGCAAACATGTCTTAGAAATATGGAACCTGGAGATAAAAACTGGAAGTGCACAAACCTAGACATCCTCATTATAAAGTTTCAAGAATCTATATGTTACAAAGATAATGTAGGACCACATGCCCATATTTCTGTGATTTATATCAGAAGTAGCTGAAATACCTACCAATAGTTCTATAACTAATCTAAATCTCTGATTCAGGTCTTTAACCATCTTTTCAATAAAACCAGTTTTGTATGCTTTCTTTAAATGTTCAGAGACTTGTTCACTGAAACCAGATTCCTGAATGTGCTCACCCTTATGATGTAAAATTAGGGCAAGGCTATGCACAGATATCCTCCTTATTGTTCTAGATGTAGGATGTTTTGTTTACTTTTTTTTTTTCAAGTGGGGATAGGGCTGCAGTTCATGACAAGAAAACTGCACCAAGAACAGGCAAACATTGCCTTGGACAAGGAGATGAAAATGCTGGCATAACACCACACGTGATCCTTTCTTTTTTTCCTCCCCTCAGGCTAGCTCTTTGATGAAACAAAGGGCAGGGTTCTGTCTTTTGGGGACTCTCAGATGCATTATATTGAATTAAGCCTCAAGGCTAGTCCATCTAAAATCTAGAATTAAGACTACAATAGTGCTCAGTCAATGTTGTAAATAACTGTTTTCTTGTAAACATATGTGTCAGGTACACGGAAACAGTTGATAATTTAAAATTGTATTGTTTGACAAAAAAAGCTGTTGGGCACTTATTGCATTCTCTATACTTAGCACTTTTTATACAGGGGTCTGATACAACACCTTCACTGATTTTTAGCAAACAAGATACCAGAACATGAATTTTTTATTATCCTGACAGATACCTGTCTTGGCAGATGGCTCTGTTGAGTTTTCTCTGATTTTTCAAGCTGAGTAGAAAAGCTTCAATGATGACTTTTTCCAAATGTTTAATAATTTCTTCCATATATCAGGCATAGATTTAACAACTGATCAATCTACTTAGCTTTTGGTGAAGCAGAAATGAAGAGTTTGTAACCAGAGTAGTCCAGGTGTTATGATCCACACTTGAGACTCTACAAGCAGAGTAGTCTTCCTCAAATATGCCCAACTAAAGTTAGTAAGAATGTGCTGAAACAGAGGTTCAGTCAAAAGCAGTCAGATGGCAGCAGTTGTGCCATTGCCAGTAACAATCCGCATAATTTCCAGCTTTCTACTTCATTCCATAAGCCAGTCACAATGGGACATGGCCATTATCACAATGGAAAGCCATTCTTCTAGAGTTATGTTGGAGCGAGGCTTACCCTTATCCAAAGTGATGTATTTGTTGAAACATAAGCCTCCTGGGGAAAAGCAGCTCTTGTTGCTACATGCATTAATCATTCAATTAAGAGATCTGTCTTTAGCTTCTGTGTGTACAGCCTCCCCAGTTGACCCCCCAGTTTTGGCTCACTCATTTCTTGCATGGTGGGTACACAATGGATGTCTCAGGGATCCTCTGACTTGCTTTGCCTGCCAGTCTGTACATCTGAGGCTTGACACATCATACCTACACTGCAGAAGAAAAGCTGGGTTCAAGGCCAGTCCCACCAAGACCAGTACAAAGAATATTTAGAGAGAAAATCATTCTGGCTGGGCTCAGGCAAAGCTGCTGGAACAGCTGCCTATTGAGAATTACCATACCATCAAGTATAACCAGATAACCTTTTGCAGGTCTCCTGCTGAGACAGGCAGGAGGAAAGAAGCTAGGGAGAAAGTTGAGCATACTTTCCTTTTTCAGAGGAGTCTACATGTAGTCCCTCGGTCACTCCTGTGCACATCTGTTCTGGGGAATATATATTTGTGATGCTACTCTGTAGTGGAAGGCAGCTAGGCAGATAAGAAACCCACAGTGCCAATCCTTATCTTGGATAAAAGCAAAGCAAGGAAAATGCTGACTGACAAACTGCTTTGCTGCATAATTAATGCCTTTACTCACACCTTAAATCAATCCTATGTCAGTGTCCCCCATATCCATAATGATTGTGTGCATTGGCTTCTGATTGAACAAGACCTGTTTACCCACAGTGGATGTAAGGACAGCCTCTCAGAAAGGCCATTGATTAAAAAAACACGAACCAGTTCGTAGAGCTTCCAAAACTATTTTGTTTTTTATCTGTCTATCTATCTATTTTTGTTCTTCATTGATTTTAATTGAATTCTCTCAAAGTGAATCAGTGCATGGAGAAATATTAGTGGCTGCTAACTGAGACTGGGATTTTAAGTTAAATATCTGTTGGAGATATTGAAATACAGATTGTATAGTCTAACTGTAGGAAATGTTGTGTGCCATGATGTTTCTTTATGCTAGTTCAAGAGGGAAGCAGCCATGCTGAAATATCAACAGCAGGTCTATTTCCAGAGAACTTCAAGTCAGGAGTTTGCTGGGTCACAGGTTTGCTCTCAAGTTTCCATCTAAGGGGTGGCAAGGTCGTGCCTACAATAAGTCATCTTCCCAGTGTCACATCAAGTATGAGCATAATCTATTCAAATAGGGATTTGAGACTACCACATCCTGATTTGCAAAAGTCAAGGGAGAAATATTTAAAGTAGTGATCATTTAATTTATTCATTTCTTTAGATTGTTTAAATATTCATACTTCCAAAGCTCTGGGTGCACATGCAAAATATTAATAGAAAATCCAGGAACATAATGAAATGATGATACATGTCTCAGAGCTACTTTGTCAGAGGACATCACTGCATTCTAAAAGCTTTATTGTTCTCCAGAGTTGTTTGATTTTTTCCTTTCCTTTTCTTTGACCTAAATTTAGTAGAGAACTTTAGGAAATATGCTTTGATTTTTTTTGAATACTCTGTGTAGCTTTTAATGGAGGAAAAAATGTGAGAAATGTGAGATGGAAAAGAGAAGAGGAAAGAGGAAAAGGGAGAGCAAAGGAACAGAAGAAGAAAAGAGAAACAGAAAAGAAAGAGGAAAAAAGAGAAAAAGTAAAAGAAGAAGAAGAAAAAGAAAAAAAAATCGAAAAAGGAAAAGAAAAAAGGAAAAGAAGAAAACCACATACATCTGCTGGCTCAACATACCTAAGAGAACAAAAGAGTATGTTCTAAAATACTTTGTTATTTGGATAGAGTTTTGTTATCCATTGGACTATTTCAATGAAAAGCTTTCAATCAAGAAATTTGAAAAACAGTTTACCATTTCAAGCCTCCTCAAAAGAAAATTCATCTAACCTGATGAGACAAATCAGGATCACTGTGCTGATTTAATGGAGCAATCAGCAATGTGTCAAATCTGATTGATGTGTCCCTTCAGAAACCTGACAGGTGATTTGATCCCCACCAGCACAGAAAAATCTTCTCCAGAAGACCCTTTGCTAACACAAGCTGTGGAAAGATTTTCCCAGTCAATTGTTTCTTATTTTGCCCTTGAATCAAGGTGATTTTTTTTGTCCAACTCTTTTGCTTTGACTTGATCTGAATAGTATTGTCTTGACCTAAAGATGTTATTTATGACAGAACACAGCTCTTACCTTTCAAAATGTCAGACATCTCTGATAAAGCTAAAATAAGAAAGTAATAAATGTAATTTGCATAAAACTCCAGTTCTAATCATTATAAATGTATATTAAAAAGAGTGAAATTCACAGTAGGAGTCAAGAAGAATAGTTACCTTCTGTCTGGATTTTAATAAGTTACTGTAGAATGACTGCATAGAAAGGCAGAGGGTAAACCACAGGCATAGACCAATTAGAGGCTCATTTTATTTCAAAACAGTTAAAATAATTTTAAGTGATTATTTCATTTTATAAAGTATACATATTTGAAAGCTTTATTTAAAAAATCATTAAAAATATGTTTTTAACTTGTGTCAGTGGAAAATGACATAGAGTTGCATTGCTGCTTCCAAATTTGTTTACTTAAAAGATCTCTGTCCTCACTGCTTTGTGCCCATTCATGGCCTTACACACAGAAATCCATTTTTTAAGACCTTACTGTAATTTAACATTCCAGGCTGTAGATAGAGTCCTGTGTGTATTAGTAGATGTCATACTTGTAAAGGCTAGACACATTGAAGTCATTATAAATAATTTACTGCTTCAATTAATACTCAACACTATATAATTAGGAAGTTAATGTATCTGTTTATGTAACGTTGGGTGCATCATTAAAAAACTATAAATAAGCAGAATGTGAACAAACACTCTCAACAGAACTAAGGAGCTGCCCAGGCTTCTCCTCCCTGCCAGGGTGACTCGGCAAAGCTTTGCAGCTTGCTGTGATGAAGGTGTGCATGCAGACAGGAATTTCAGGAATGCAGAGGCAAAGCTATGGTGCCTCTCTGTTTTGGTTTGAGCCTGGCCGGAGGCCAGAAACTATGCAGTCTTGCTCCCTCCTTGTAGCCCATGAAAATTGTTGTGGTTTGAGCCAGGCAGGAGGCCAGGTAACCATGAAAACTTACCCGGACTCACTTACTCCCCCCACTCACAGCTGGACAGAGGAGAGGAGAGAAAAAAAAATTCAAAATGCTCATGAGAGAGACAAGGACTCAGGAAAAAAACCACAGGCAAAACAGGCAAACTTCAACTTAAGAGATGTAAGAGTAAATGTATTACACTACAACTAACAGGAAAAGATAATAAGAAGTAAAATAAGCTTTCGAGAACACCTTCCGCCACCACTCCCTCCTCCCTGCTTTACCTCCTACCCAAACGGCGTAGGGAGACAGAGAATTAGGAGTTTTTTAAGGTCAGTTCATCATAGTTCAAGGATTGGAGTCTTCCCCTGCTGGATGGTGGTGTCCCCTCTGGAAGGCAGTTCTTCAGGAACTACTCCCCTCAGAAAGGTCCATCTCACAAGGAGCCTTCTGCTAACTGCTGCAACATCAGTCCATCCCACGGGCAACAGCGGCCCTCACACTGCTGCGGCATGGGTCACTCCTCCACGGGCTGCAGTCCTTTTCAGCATCCCTCTGCTCCAGTGTCTGCAGGTGGGTCTCTGCACTCCTGTCGTCCTCCATGGGCTGCAAAGGAGGGACAGCCCGCCTCACCATGGTCTCACCACCAGCTGCAGAGGAATCTCAGCTCCATTTCCTGCACCTCCTCCCCCTCCTGCTGAATTGACCTTGGTGTTTCCATGTTGTTTTTCAGCTCACATCTTCTCACTCACCCCCATCTTCCCGGCTGGAATTAANTCCCAGCTGGAATTAAAACTGCACCACCAGGATTGTTTTGAATTCCTTGTTGAGTCACAGAGGCGTTATCCACTCTTTAATTGGCTAAGCAGCATGTCCACCTTTGCAGCCAGCCAGACATTGGCCCTGCAGGACATGATGGTGGGGCTTCTAGCAGCTTCTCACAGGAGCCAGCTCTGTATGCCCCCCTGCTACCAAAAACCAGGTCTTGCAAAATCACGACACTCTCCCAGTGCACTCTCTCCCAGTGCTACCCCTCAAATCTGCTGCTATGGGGCAGCGCTGCTGTTCAGCCATCCTCTCCTATGGCTGTCCAGCACCACGATTTAGTGTCCTGACAGGTCATCTTGGGAACAGTCTGAAACAAAAAGCAGCTCAGAATTCAGAGGGTTCAAAGACAGAGACATCGTTGGCTTTTTGTTGCTCTGTGTGCTCTGTGTGTATCCAGCTTTTGGTGGTGCAGCATTTTAAGGTGCAATCAACAGTCAGGAGCATCAGCTATGAGTGCCCATGAACTAGAGTCTGATCAGTGAAGGATATGAGTGGGTAGGTAGATTTGCAACAGAAATGAAAAAGTGAATCAGTTTAATATAAAAATTCTATTTATATAAATTTCATGTCCACATAAGATCTGCAAGTTATTTCCATTAAACAGACATGAGCTTGATGGGAGAATTGAGATGAGAAAGCAGAATATAATTTCTTCTATAAAAACTTGGGTCTACGTGCTGATGTTTATTTTTCTTTCTGAGGTATTAAAAAAAGTCTGTTTAAGCTCCGAGCAGTTGAATAAGGTAATTGTTTGCAATGCATTAGCAGTAATATGAAATTTCATATAAAGTATGTGCGACCTGAATCAAGAGTGTGTAAGGTCATTTCTTTTTAATGATGTCAGTTCATAATTAAAATCAACACAAGGGTGTTATTTTTGGAGTTAGTCTTGAAATGTGCCTGTTACAGATCTTGTGTCCAATCCCAGTCTGACTGCTTTATTAAAATGTATTTGGTGTGCTACTGTAATAAAAATCAATTTTAACACCTTTTTGCAAACAATTTCCTTCCTGTTAGAATCATTTTCCTTTGTAATTATAAAATCATCAGTGTAACAAGATACAATTAGAGTTTGAAGAATATAGTTTATTTTTTAAATTACATTTAATGAATAATTGAAAATTATATTAATCTACTGAAAATAAATTTGAATTTATGATTGTTTCATTTTAATTTTTACTAAATCAATTTATTAGATGTTCATCGTAAGAATATCTATACATGTTCTACAGCCAGAACTTGTCTTTAAATGGCCTAAAGAGGATCAAACAATGTCTGATCACTTATTCCTATTGTCTCCCAGATTATATGTGCATTATTGTGGTCAGTTAGATACTTACAGTATAATTTGGTTTCTATTAAAATTGAAGACACAATTCCTAGTGATGTAAGGAGGTCAATACTGCGTCCATGGAAATGCACAGCATAATCAGCTGGGCAGGTCTTTGAGAAGAAATGCTGCTTTCATCTTCTTCCGATCAGAAAGACAAGGATGACTCCTGCCCCTCATTAACTTCCACAGAGTCTGAGGGTGTTCAGCATTTTCTCAGCAGCTTACAAGTGCCATGGCATAGCTCCAGTCCAAGAGCCTATTAAAGGTACATGTACGGCTCTTGTTGGCTCTGTGGACATGGGATCAGACAAGTTCTATTAGCCCCGAAGGTCAAAGGCAGATTTCACTTTTGAAGCTATTGAAAATTGTTCTTTGATGATGAATAGATGATGCTTTAAGAGATTCATCTGACATAGTTTTATCCATCTAGAAGCTGAGTGTCTAGTCCAAATTTTCAGGGTTTTTTTTAAGCTTGACTGCTGTATCTACCTTACAAAAAAGCCTATAGATTTTCCTTTTTATATACCGACTGAAAGAACAGTTTAAATGAATGGTTAGATTATATAACTGTTATGGTTTAACCCCAGCTGGCAACTAAGCTCCACACAGCTGCTTGCTCACTCTCCCACCCCTTAGTAGGAGGAGGGAAGAGAATTAGAAGGGTAAAAATGAGAAAACTCATGGATTGAGATAGGAGCAGTATATTAATTAAAGTAAAATTCTTTAAGATAATAATATTAAGTAATGAGAAGGAAAATAACAAAGAGAAATAAAACCCAAGAGAGACAAGTCATGAAATTAAAATAATTGTTTGCTTCCAGCCAATCAATGCAAAGCCAGTGCCCAAGCAGCGGCTCCTCCCCAGACTTTTGCCCGACGTTATTGCCATACGGTATGGAATATCCCTTTGGCCAACTGGGATCAGCTGTCCCGCCTGTGTCGCCTCCCAACTCCTTGTGTATCCCCAGCCTCCTTGCTGGTGGGATAGGATGAAGAGAAGAAAAGGCCTTGACTATGTGTCAAGCACTGCTCAGTAATAACTAAAACATCCCTGCATTATCAACACTGTTTCCAGCACAGATCCAAAACGCAGCCTCATACCAGCCACTATGAAGAAAATACTCCAGCCAAACCCAGCACAGTTACTAATTTCAGATGGGTTTGATTATGAGAGACAAAGTCACTGTGAAGGCAACTGAAATTTCCAAAATAATTATCAGTTCAGGTGCTGTCAGGTTTCCTATATCCAGCTTCAGACATCCTGTGGGCTGCAGAAAACTACACTGTAGGCATTGTTGTATGCCAGTTGGCTGGAACTACTGGTGGGCAGAGTCTTATGGTATTTGGAAATGCTATTCAGGATGTTGAACTGAGTCCAACCTCTTCTAAAAAAGAAAAATTCAGCTGTAATCCCACAAAGACTTAAATCAGGAATGGTTTTGATTACAAAACTGACGTAGAAATATACTTACCTCCAAACTGGCTATTCTGGCCATGCAATTAGTCATTTTAGACCTTAAAAATACTTCCAGTGCCATTGTGAGGCAGATTTTGAAATTATTCTAATGCAGGTTAATGAAACACACAACATGATTTCTGGATAGTTTTAGGTTATACACTTCAGGATGTTGGATGTTCATCCCTTATCAAAAAAACCCATCTTTAAACTTGACAAAGTCAAGGCTATATACCTAATTTTTTTTGCTTCTAGGGAAAATAGAGTTCAATTTTTATTCAAACTATGTTGGTAATGAAAACTGGATATTCCACCATAAAATTAACAGCCTTACTATGTGTGGCTTGAAACTGTCGTTAAACAGTTTTTGTTTTATCACTGCACATCAAAGTAATGTCCTTGCCTTGGAAAATCTGTTTTTTTGAGTGAAAAAAAATTTATTAGGAAAAGAGATTTATTTACAACTTTGGTAACTAATTTTCCATGGAATTTGCAGCAAACTGTGTAGCATAAAATCTTGGTGGTAAAATAATCAGCATGCTCCAAGTTCTCTTTTGTTAAACTTGTAATCCTGATTAATGAATATGTGATTTCAGTTCAGAAATCTATGCATAAGAATTACCCATATCTTATATACAACAGAAAATAGAAAAAATAGCGCCAGAAAATGATGCTAGTATAATATTTAAACCAAAGTTTAGAAAAAAGCCCACAACATTTTTTTTCTTAAATTAATTTGTTCATTGTATTGATACTGATGGTACTTCTGCATTTACCTAAAACCAAAAGATTCTGGTTCAAATGTTTCATAAGACAACCCTTTTGGACAATTTAAGTGTGCCTTGTTATTTGTAACATCTCTGTGAGATTTGCTTAAGGTGTGTGAGATGCTCTAGTATGCTCAGCTGATAGGAATATAAAAAACAAGGCAATAGCTGACAAGGTGGCTGTTCATGTCCATGTGATCAGCTCACACACACAAAAAATAGTTTCTCTGTTTGCCAGTTAGACATAATTAGCAATCACAGTTGGGAAGTAAACATGAAAAACCTTCAATTGATACTACCTAAACAACGTAATTTTTCAAGTATCTGTCAAGAAATAGGTTCAGAGATCTGTTTATCATATCATTTAACAAGATACAAGGAGACACTTCTTCCTTCAAGGTTATCATATGCCATATGTCTTGCTCTATATGTTTGCCAAGAGTCACTTAATGCCATATGTCCTGAGCTATCTGTTTTTCAAATAGTGCCTCAGCCATTGCAGACACTATCTGATGAAAATAATCAGAAAATATAATGTTTGTGCTTTGCTATGGTCACAGTCTCCATTTTTCTGTGTAAAGTAGGTATCATGAGAGACATGTACATTTTAAACTTTAACAGTGACTTCTGCATAAGACAATTTTCAGTGGCATGTTCCACCTCCTGTAGCACTCAGAAGAGGAAGTTCGTCTGCACAGACAGATGAATACTAACCCAAATAGAACACTCCACCTTTCTCTAACAAAAATACTAGAACTTCTGAAGGCTGAGAAAACCTCTCAAAACAGCCTTTAAGAAATGGTGCTTAACCACAAAATGCTTACCAGTGTAGTGAATAGCTGGGAGAAGCAGAAGGCAGGGAACACCTTTCATCTGTAATTCCTTCTTACTTTCCTACATCTGTTAGACAGCTGTATTGTCAAGCAGATTCTTGAAAATTCATAAATGCCAGTCTTTCTGAAAAAAAGGTTTGTCCTGTGTCACTGTGTAAGAATCATGATCCTTTAAGCAAGACCTTAACCTAGGGCAGAAGTAGTGCAGTAGGCCACACACCACAATAAGCTGTTCGATTGAGCTGTCAACTGTCTTTGAGAATCTAAGTTAGGGATTTGTGGAATCAGGAAGCATATTTGGGGAAATATATTATTAGATATTGTTTAAAATCCTAAAATTTTGCCTTAAAAGTTAAAACATTTAAGTATATTTTATTACATGGGTTTTAAAAAAAATTTGTTACTAATTTCATACTTTATTAATTTTCATAATTTTACCTTATTCTGTCTTTTAGCCCAAATATTTCTTAAAATAACATTCAAAGAAAATCTTGTTTTCAGACCTTGGAAAAGAGGTATAACAGAAGAGAGATACAACTGTTGCAGTTGTCAGTGATCCAATCATCAGAGCACAACAGTGATTTCCACTTAGGTCTAGTTTATACTTACTTCTTTGGCTTAGGCAGATCAGTTATATTCTTTGAATCTGAAAAAAGAATTGAGATGTTGCTCACCTTCTTGGCAGGATGCTGAATGGATTAGCTAAGGTTTGTTTAACTCTTTGAAGACGAAGAAGTCTTTAGATACTAAGCACTACTTTAATGAAGGAAAATAAGTTAAATGCTCACTAAATGGCAGTGCTGGGGCAGCACAGCTGTTTGACTTGGAGTTACAAAATCATTCTTTCCTTCCCTTTCGAGGCCTCACAGCATCCCCAGTGTTGTCTCTCCAGAGTGTGAAAGTGGCAGGTGTTTGTGGCCATCGCTGGGGGCACCGCAGCTCTGGAAAGGCTGAGACATCTGGCAAAAATACAGCAAGTCAGGTACTGATTACATGCACAGGCAGGAAAGCAATTAGAGTGTCAGAAGAAACTCACTAGAGGTGTGATGTCATTTTAATGTATTCTCGTGTGCTTTTGTCCTATGCTTCCAGTGCAACCAGGGGTATGGGCAGGGCTGGAAGGGCAAGATCAGAAACAGTGCTCTTGTTTAGGTCTCCTACTACATACAGGGAGCTGCAGTAAAAATGTTACTATTTTCTGGGTGTATTAGCCCTTTTCAGCTTAAGTTGAACACCAAATACTTACTGATTTACACCCCAGGGAAAATATTATGAAAAGGGTTGGAGAGAGCTAACTCAGCCTCTGTAATGGATGTGTGGGCAGCACACGCTCCAGAAATGCAGCTTCCAGTGTCACACAGTGCCATTTTGGCTTTTTATTTCTTAAGGACAGAATTCCGTTCTATATCAAAGCAGCTGAATTCAGATGCCCTTATGTATGGAAGGCACCATTGTTATAGTCATATAGTAGAGGAATTTGGTTAACCAGGTCTCGGATGTTTATTTAATTGGCTTTTTAAACTCCCTGACTGCATCGACTAGATTTTCAGTGTTTATAACAAGAGTCAAAATATCTAGTGTACCTGTAGACATTAGCAAATAAAGGCGTAAATCCCAAGCAGCCTCTTCACAAGGTAACAAAACCAATTCTGTAAATTGAGAGGGTTTTAGGTGTCCCAGAGATGAACTTGGAAATCCCACCAGGCTTCAGATGATGCTTCAGAAAGGTTAGATGTCAGTATCAAGAGAACTGCGAAAAAAATGCTTAAAAGTTCCAAAACCTTAAATAATGAAACGGTAAGGGGCAATGAGGTTTTGAGAAAACATTGTGTAAAACACACATGGTTGATTTCATTAGAAACAGAACCAGTGAAAGACTAAAAGGGAAAACCACAAAGGGATATCCGGAATAAATTTGAATCCACTCTGGACAAGTGGGAATATATGGGAATATATAATGTTTTTTTGGTTTATAAGTAAAGACAATAGTTCTTGTAATGCTGTGTTTTGTTTTTTTGTTTTTTTTTTCTAATGGCCTTCAAGTGACAACAATAAGCAGCTAAAACATGCAGTTTTCTCCTAGGAAGACTGACACTGACAATGGTGAATGAAATATGGTACCCTGACAGAGTTTTCTCTATCATAGTAGACAGCAAGTCTGAGCTGTTTGGATCTTGAAACCACTAAAGAGAGGGATGAAAAGAGGTTAAAATTCAAAAATCAATATTTTCAATACTACATGCCTAGTTGTACAAAATCATCATAAGTCTCATATGAAATCAGAGCTGCCAAAGCTTCAGGAAATGCAGCTCTGCCTTTTAACGTCTTGTTCTATACAAAGAAGAAATAAATGTGGCTATACAAGGACAAATGAACAGAAAATTTACCATCATTTAAAACAGAGAGATCTGAAGTCTGAATGAAAACTCCTTCATAAATCTTGGAAATCTCTGATAAGTTACTACAGTTAGTCAAGGGTAAAAATAATTTAATTGAAAGTGACAGAATCTGTCCTGCACGGCACAGGATGCTTTGGATACCTACATGCCAACAGATTGATGATTAGCAGAATTTTCTGTAGCAGCAAATTTGTCAGTGTCTCAATCATAAGCTGGTAATTATCAGTGTTTAAATAAGCTAATGTAGTTTCTGGCATTTTTTGATCAGCAACTGATTGACATACTCGAGTTGGTGATCAGTACAATGATTTCTAGACTGTCAGCTTTCTAAGTTTTGGTGGCTTTTTTGCTGTTGCTGTTCTTTTTTTCTCTTTGATTTTGTTGTTTTTGAGGGTTTTTTCTGGAATCTGGAATTACTTTCTGGGCAGTAATATAAAAATATAAATCAGTGGTCTGACATCTAATTTTCAAGAAAATTTTGAATGATATTTATTTTTTAACGTTTTTTGCCACTCACAACAAGATTTTTTTTTTAAAGTTGAGTTAAACATCTAACTAAACATATAAAGATAGAAGTCTGCAAGGCAAGTACAGTTACATTCTTAAAAGACAAGCAAAGAGCCAAGAATAAAAAGAATTCTGAGGCTACAGTGAGAATTATCAAAGAGATAAAAACATATAAAATAAATTTTTTGACTGAAAAGTTGCTTAATTTAAATATACTATATATAGGCTCCAAAGAAAAAATTATTTGAGAATTTGTGAATAGATCAGACAAGAAATTGTTTATATTTTATAAAGCTAAAGAAGAAACCCTAAACAGTTGCAGAAATCAAATATGGAGCCCTGCTGCTTTATAGCATTATTAAAGCTGCAATGAAGGAAATGTAGCTCACCTGGAATTGTTTCCCCTGGGATGGAAGCTCTTATTATTGAAACCAGCTTCAATAAGGACAACTGTACACAAAAAAGTGTTCATAACATGTCTCTAGACCTATTTTGCCAGGCATAAAGAGAAGTTTATTTCTTCCTGCTGGTGAAGAAAGGAGTGTATGGCGTGTGGAATGGTGCCATTTGTCTGTTGCTGTCAATCAAGTAATGTACTTAGGAATTAAGCATGAAAGCTGGTTATAACATCAGATGGGATATCCTTGAAAAGCAGTGACACAGAGATGCATTAAGAATTTTGTGTGCAACACGTTTAGTCCTTGAATGGCTACAGTGGAAATATCTGGTACAGCCAGAGAGGTGATCTTTAACAAATACCCAGATTCCTTAGCTTACCAGTAACTGTAATGAGATTATGTTTAATGCCAAGTCTTTGGAGCTAACAATAGAGTTAAAAGGAGAGTCAAACACTGACAATTCATTTGCTGGAAAACACAGCTTATCATTTTTAGTTAAGAGCCTCATCTATTCAGTTTAAAAGGAAAGGTTGTGAGGACAGAGATATTTGACAGGAAGAAAAGACACCCGATGTAGATAGGGTGAACAGAAGGGAGAAGTAAACAGATGTTTTAGTTAAATAGCATCATGACATCTCATCAACAGGTCAAGTTTCATTCCATTTGACCTGTCATATCTTGCTGGTTTTGAGTTGCATCCAAAAGCTTATGACCAGAAGGAAAAAAGGATCACTTCATCTGAGGCCCTAGTTTATAGTAATTTAAGGAACAAAATCGACTTGTTTTGCAGCACTGCAATTCTCATAGTTTTGGGTTTTGGGGTTTTTTTTTGCCAGTTCAGGCAGGTCTTTCTTATCCTTAATCTTACACAGTCTGAGAGTATGCAATTCCCAACTTTTCTCATTCCTCCAGATCTCAGTGGGTTTTGGATGTTTTTATAAGAATCAGCATTTTTTATTTTAGTTTATCATTGAGACCTTTTTTAGGCCATTGTACTGACAGCATGAATTGAGCGGATGTCAAACTATAACTAGATTTTTTTGCTGACTACTTCCAAAATTACGTATATGAAAGACCAAACTAGATTCTTTTGGATTACAAGTCTTTGGCAGTCACTGATAAAATGATGCCATAACAATCAAATAAACACGGACACAATATAGTGACAAAGATAAAACAGCTTCCTTGCCTCCTCCCCACCCTGCAGTTTGCTGCAGATAGCACTGGTGACACTAACAAGTATGACAAATGGAACTGCACTGCTTTGTATCTTTTTGACAGATCTTTTAAAACTGAAGCAGCTTTGACATTTCTAATGGAAATTTCAGACCAGTTGCTCCAGAATGTGATAATGGTAGTTCTTCTCCTGGCAATCCTGTTTCAGCCAAGTCACAGAAGCAGGGAAATCCTGTTGAAATATGATACTGGGGCACTATTCAATTTTGAATATCATATCAAAGCAATGGTCTGACTTCTTTTGTTAAAAAAATTTCAGTAGTGGTTTCACAAGAATCTAGTATTACTGTTTTGTCTTCTATTCAAACTTGAGTATTGTACCGAGTACTCCAGTAATTTACATAAATATAGTTACTATTCTTTAACAGTCACTTCACAGCTCTTACAGTAATAGACAGCAAGACTGATTTTCTGAGATGAAACCTGGGAGGTTGTTTTCTAACAATCTGTTTTCCTAAATACTTCCCAGAGGAAAAAAAAAGGAAACTGGAGCAAATTTCTGTGTGGGTGTTGAGAATGTTTTGTTTAACACTCACCACAAGTCTGTGCCAGGATGATTTTCAAAGCAAAAGGTCTAAACCTGTGCTGATTTTGGCTGATGTAGAGTTAATTTTCTTCACAGTGGCTACTATGGGGCTGTGTTTTGGATTTGTACTGAAAACTGTATTGATAACACAGAGATATTTCTGTTATTGCTGAGCAACACTTACACAGACGCCAGGTCTTTTTTTGTACTGCCATGTTGGCAAGGGGACTGGGAATATGTGGGGGAAGTTGGGAAGAGACAAAGCTGGGAGCTGACCCAAATTCACCAAAGGGATATCCCATACCATATGATATTGATGCCTAAATGATTTTTGCTTTTATTCTTCATATATTCGTAGCTCTATAGATTGTTACTATATAGTCATAGTTCCCTAACTACACGGCATCAGTATTTTTCCTTTTAAGTAAACAGATTCCAAACAGATTCCTGAGGGCCATGCCTGGCCTAAGTTTTCTTTGGGAACCAAGGACAAGACAGCATCCAAATATATTCTCTCATAGACAGGTGTCTTCCAGAGAAATTCTCAGAAAAATTGGTAAAGAGAGACAGAACTAACACCCTCTTTCTCGTAACAATTAATGCCTTCCTGAAGACTTCCTCATAACACATACTATCTCTAACAGGAACGAGCAGATTGGAGGTTCATGTCAAGCACTTCAATATCTGTATTCCTAATTGGAGGTTGTAGTTGGGTGTGCTATTTGGTAAACTTATAGAAATGGCACTTTTTTCTGTATCACTCGTTCATCTTGGGGGGATATTCTCGGCGAGTTGTGCACCATGGAAAGCTTTCATTAAATGTAACCCTATTTTATCATCTACCTTTGTCCAGCCTTTGATTTGTGTAGGACCGAGAAGGCTACAATATCATGCTCAGAATATAAATGGGAGAAGGAAGGAAAAAGGCAGGGGGGACATTCAGTTACAGTGTTTGCCTTCCCACATAACCATGACATGTGATTGAGCTCTGCTTTCTTGGGCGTGACTGAGCACCTACCTGCCCATGGGAAGTGGTGAATTAATTCCTTGTTTTGCTTTGCTTGTGTGTGTGGCTTTTGCTTCACCTATGAAACTCTTTATCTCAACCCATGTGTTTTCTAACTTTTATCCCTCAGATTCTCTCCCTCATCCTGCTGGTGGTGGAGTGAGAGAGCAGCTGCATGACGCTGAGTTGCAGGCTGGAGTTAAACCACAACAAAGGCAATGTGAGCAATAGGACTTGGATTTCCTTCTTTTCTTTCAGTAAAGTTCACCATCTACAGCCCATGAACATATGTGAGGAAGCTCACAGTTTGGATAATTGCTCTATGCTTTCAATTACTCTGTGCTCTGTCAGTGTTGACTGTGTTTGGTTACATCTTCGTGGTTTTCTTTGAAAACAAAGAGACGGAATTGCTTTTTACTTTTTAAAAGAAAAGGTAGGACTTAAAACAACAGCAAGTTTTTCTTTGCAATGGGTCCTAAGCACCTTAATAAGCTAAATTTTGCTTTGACTATGGTAATGATGTGACGGTTGTTCTTTGACTCAATGATACACTGAGTTTGAACAGTAAAATTTGCACATGAAAAGAAATTTTGCTAGTCTTAGCACTTTAAATATAATTACTTTCATAGAATCTTAGCTCATAACAGTCTTAAAGATGACAACCTACATTTCATTATAAAGTCTAACCCCACATCACTGAAGTATTTTATACATCCTTCTTTGTGCCTTTTCACTATTTTCAGATTTATTTCCTTTCCATATATAGATTGTCTAATACATACTGTTTTCAGTAACTTGTCAACATTTTAGAATTAGCGCAAATAATTCATGCAAGTTAGCAAAAGAGCAGCAAAAGTCTAGTCCAGGATATTATCCTTAGAGCTGTCAAAACAATAACATGCAAACTACTGAATATAATTTTTCTTAATATTTTCATAATCTGAAGTCACTACAAAGACTTCCATCATATTTGTATTAAACCACAATAGCAGATGGGCTGCCTGCAGCCATTCACATAGCTGCAGTACTGTAATCCTTCTTAATATGACAAAGCTTTGCTGACTTTCTTTGATGAGTGTAAGTACATGTGGCTCAGATATACAAAGCTATTTAGGGCTGTAGCCTGTGTTTTGGTCCCTGTTTCCCACCAATTGCTAGAGGAACTAGACACATACATGTATCACAGGAGCTGTGCCTGAAGTCCTTGAAGGGTGATTTCAAAAAGGCTTCTTGCAATTTCTCATAGTCCAGAAGTTCATTAAATTAATTTTAAAAGCTTCTGAATAAAGCAAGGAGATAAAGAAAGATGTATTTCTTTGACAAGAAGCTCCACTTTGCTATCTTTGGCTGGCTTAGGTCAGCAGAGTTGGGTTGAGTCTTCCTGAAGCCTTGTGCAAGATTCCAGGAATGTGATCATGCTACAAAATAAAAGGTTTCAGCTTGCCTCCCTTAACTATAGGCTACAAGTAAGGATGCACAGCCTTTTGTATATGGTGTCCTTCAAGATTTCTGTAACGCCATCAAAAATTTGTGTCCCTAGGGTCTCATTCTCGTAAGAACTGAGAATACAGTTGCTTTCGATGTACTCTGAAAGTTGTGAGCAGTGTACCTGAGACAGTGCAGAATGTCATTATTTTGTTCTTCAGTACAGTTAATACCTTTGCCACAAAAATGACAAGTATCCAATCTTTCACTAAACCTGAAAATGGGAAGCTTCCCACTTAGATTGTAAGCTGTATTTCCTCAGCACCCAACTATCCTAATTTCCTACTATCCAAAGTTTCTCCAATGTAAAAGAAGCAAGTTATAATTATCATCATTACTAAACAAGACTCTTTAGTTCCTTTAGCTGAAAATCTTTTGTACTGAAATGAGAGCAACTTTTTTACAATGTGACTATTCCCATTAAATAATTGGTGTTTTATTTGTCCTGGAGATACAATTTGTTGTTGTTAGTGGTGGTGGTGGTGGTGTTTTTCTGACATTAGTAAAATTTGTTTCTGGTTTTGGTATTTGTTCGTCAGCATGTGACTATTCCATATTGCTTTGGCTGTCCAGCAGTGGATATCTCAAGGTACTAAAGGGATCTATTCCTTATCTGTCCATTACTTTTAAACTGAACTGAAAACATGTTTGCTTATCCTGAAACTTCAAGGTTACAAAGGTTCTCCAAGCTCCTCAGAGCTGGCAGTCCTCTTACCCACTGCAGATAATTGAATTTGACCTACATTCTAGTCTTCAGTATGATGATTGATGCTCCATTGTCTGCATCTCATCATATCTCATGACCTGTGCATCCAAAATTTATTTGACCTTAAGCATGCTTACCATGCCAAGTCATACAGCCTGGGAGCATCTTGGTTTCAGCTGACAAAGATGTTTACCAAGAAAATGTAGATGTCTGTTATTGTGTATAAGTGGTGCCACCTACAGTACATGGTCAGACAGCCATCCTTCCTCCTGGCCACTACACTGCCTTCTGAGAAATCCTGTGCCAACCTTGAAAAGTTAATGTGACATGAATTCTCTCTCACACAGGCCACTTAAAAACCTGGGCATCCCAGCTAAACTGGTAATTTTGTTTCCCCAGTTGCCAGTGTGGAAAACTAGTTGAATGAAAAACCTCCTGAAAGAGATTAGTGAGTAGTGTTAATTGTACTCAGGAAGTGTCTGTATCAGCCCATTGACTGTAATGTAATTGCTTGGCCTAGCCACAGCTATTAGAGCACTGAATTACATGAGATAACTTCCATCCTTACTTAGCTATCCCATCTTGCTCACTATTTTCTGTTGCCTATGTTGTGATGAATTTGTGTAACTGAACCTAAAAACTTGTGGGAGCAGAATCTCACTATATTGGGTCTGGCTGAGAAGGAGTTCGTTTCCCCACAGCAGTCCTCACAGAGCAGTGCTCTGCGTTGGTGACTAGAAAGGTGTTTTGGGTACTGCTGAGCAGTCCTGGCACAACATCAGCAGTGTCCAACATTCCACCACTCCACCAGGAGGCTGGGGATGGACAAGATGTTGGGAGGGGACACAACTAGGACAGCTGACCAAAACTGACCGTAGGGATGTTCCATACCATATGATGACTGCTCAGATATAAAAGCTAAGAAAAGGAGGAGGAAGGAAGGGGGAGCATTTGTTATTTACAAGGTTTGCCTTCCAGAGCAATTGCTGTATGTGCTGAAGCCCCATTCCTGGGAAGTGGCTGGACATCACTTACTGATGAGAAGTAGAGGAAAAGTCTCTGGGTTTTTTTCTTTGCTTGTGCATGTACAATCTTTTGCTTTTGCTTTAGTAAACTGCCTTATCTCAAACTTCATGTTGTTTTCCATTTTATTATTTTCTCTTCCCTATCCAGCTGAGAAGGGGGAGTGATAGAGCTTCTTGGTGGGCACCTGATGTCCAGACAAGGTCAACCCACTGTAGTAACTATGGGGGATCTGCTATGGGAACAGTTTAACATCATCAGTGACCTAGATGGGGCAATTTGTCTATTTAAATAATTCAGAGGGATCTAGACAGATTGAAGCAATGGGTCTAGGTTAACCTCATGTCATTCAGTGAAGACAAATGCAAAGTACTGCTCCTGGGATGGATTTGATCCTTGTGAGGAAGGGGGCTGAACAGCTGGGGAGCAACTCTGTGGGAAAGTTCAGCAGTGAGCTGAACTGTCAACAGCATTTGAAGGCGTACAAACAAGATCATGGTCAGTTGAATGAGGGAAGGCATTATTCACAGTTTTGGGTTCCCCCAGAATGGGAAAAACACTGGTAAACTGGAGCTGGTTCAGCAGAAGCCACCTAGAGCTCTGTGCCTGGAGCAGTTTTCCTGTGAGGAAAGACTGACAGAGCCTGGCTCATTCAGTCTGGTGAAGGCATGACTTCAGAGGGATCTAAGAGCAGCCTGCCAGTTCTACAGGATTATAAAGAAGATAGTTCTAGGCTGTTCTTGGTGCATGTGGGAAGCTCAGAGACAGCAGGCATAAATTTAAACCAGAGAGCTTTAGGCTGGTTAGAAAAAAAAACCTTTTCCCCGTAAGGAAAGCACAACAGAGGAGCAGGATATAGAGTCATCGAGTCTACACTCTTGGGGGTTCTGAAGACCCAACTGCAAAAAGTTCTGAAAAAATTAGCCTGACTCGTTAGCTGACCTGCTTTGAGAGGAAGTTGGACAGGAGACCTCCTGAGGTCCCTTGATATATGGCTTACCAATGATCTCATGAACTGGCCATATTGAGCCTTTAATGAAAGCATGTCTACCAGGGCATGTCAAGGTCTTCCTTACGGAAAAAGATGAAACAAGCGTGACATTGATGCATCATCTGCTCTGCTGAAACAACATTTATATGATGCTTTCCTCAGTTTTTACAATAGCAATCCATTTTATCTGTGAGATATTTGTTTGTTGAACAACACCTTTCACAGGACACACACAAATATTCCGCATGTTCAGAGCTCCCTATTTACTCTTCAAACACGATTCTAAAGCCTGAAAAATGAGAACATTTTGTACAGAAAGATGAGAAGAATGCAAAAAGCAGTGTCTGAAGAAAGAGAATCACACTGTGCTTACCTTAGGAAGCTGCCAGTATATGAACAATGAGTTTGGAAAAGTAGTTCAGGTCATACTGAACACTGTGATAAAGCTGAGGCAATAGCACAGAAAATGGAGGAGCTTGAAATTGAAGAGTATTGCAGATTTGTTTCAGGCAATGCTACAGTGTCCTGTGTGACTTCTAAAGCTAATGTGCAACACTAGTCACCTTAAATATGTTTTTAAGTGAACTTGAAATCAGAAGACCCCAAGGAGGTTGAATGAGAGGATTATGGCTCATAGTCATTTGAACAGAAGCTGAAATTTTATTATGGTTAAAGTAATTGGCATATTTTTATGGATTCATTTTTTAATTTGGCATCCACTCAGATGTCATTGCTCATGCTAAAGTAGTAGTATGATGGATTACTGTGTTTTTTTCATTATTATTAAATTTAATTATTTTTGCTCATGTACCCAGATGTGAACAATGTCAAGAGTTCTAATCTAATAATGCAGACTGTTTGGAAAATATGTGCTGTCAATTAAAGGCATTTTGTAACAGAAACGATAAAAGAGTCATTAATGAAAAGTAGTTTGCCTCCCTATGTACTGACTTCAGTTAATCAAAGGTGCTTTGAAATTGAAATCATCAATTAACTTTGCTAGGTTTTGTACTGATCAAGCACTTTCAGAGTTGCCAGAAGTCTGTGAAATTAAGTTCTTCTGTAAAATAAATCAAAATTAATGTAGACTCTTACCGAATACATTTTATTCTTTCCTTTCAATAATGTATTTATATACAATTCTGCCATTGTTTAAGTAGAAGAAACAGGCAAGATTTAGCTGTGTTGCACTCCATTTTTTAATGGCACCTTATTTATATTTTACAGGGCCATGCAATGGATATTGAAATACATCAGTCTAATGTATATCTTTTTTTTCTTAATTTCCTGTAATATTTTAACCGGTGCCCTGATGCTCAAAACAAATTTAAAATTAAGACTGACAAATTTATTGAGAAACAGAAAAGCTATATGATCAAATCCCTGACATGACAGTTCTGCAAATGAATCTTTTAGACAAAGATGTGCACCCCACCTCTCCTCAGTTTTCCAGCACAAATTTTACACTGGGAGAGAGTGATGCAGGCCAGTAGAAAGTGCTATATTAGCTTCTGTCTTTCTGCAGTAATTCCAGAACATATTTTCTAGTCACTGGAAACACCATTGTACCTGCTGCACTGTTTTACTTGATTTTGACAAAATTATTTTTCTTTGTTTTTAAGGAAGGGCTTTCTTCTGAAAATGTTTTGGGTTTTTTTCCCACCAGAGGAAAAAAGCTCCCACCTTTGAGCTTATATTTTAAATTTCATGGGTGTAGAGGCCCAGAGAAGTTGGCCTTAGTCACAAGATGGACTATGGTTGTGCATCCCCCCGCCCTCAGGGCAGCACTGTGACCTAAGAAATGCTCATTAGGCCTCAGCCTTGACGAAAGAGCACCTGGACTAAGCCCCTCTTGACCTTATCAGAACCTCTGTCTGTACCCAGAAACCAACAGTGTCTAATGAGCACCTGTTTTTTAACAAACAGCCTTGGAAGCTTATTTTTCTTTCTGAATAACAACCCAAGTGGAATAATATTTTTGTTACTGAAGCTTCAAATAAAATTAGTGCCTTGAATTGTGGCCAGAATGGAAAATTATTATAATTTAGTATAACTAAAGCCCACTCTCTAATGACCCTACCAACAGTGGCCCAAAGTGAGACCCTTTGAACTCTCAAATCCCAGAAGATAAGGAGATAATGTGTATATCTCAAAGACTAATAACCAGGTAACAGTGGAGTCAATCAGGGTCTGTTAGAAATAACAGACAAGAATTGTTGTTAATAACCAGGGACTATTGGTATTAACACTCCATGAAAAAGAACAAGATTTGGCTGGAGAGGGGAGGCCAGGTGGAGATAAGGCAGCACTTTTCCATGAGAAAGTATCACAAACGCAGAAATGAGGCCAAGAAGTGGGTATGAGTTATAAGGTGGGATTAAGACCACCAAAGGCTCCCAAAGTCACTTCCAGAAAAGCCCAAAAGAATGGACTGTGCATGATAACTAATTCATATAGAAAATGACAAACCTATCTTTGGGTGGAGAAACCTGTCCATAAAAAGACACCCTCCCAAGCCTGAGTGATGCCCCCAAGACATCTCATTGGCCAGACCAACGTAGCTGCATCGACACTTATCAACTGGATCAATGCTGAAACCAGGATTGACATCATCTCCATTGGATCCATACTGAAACCAGGACTGTTCATCTATTTTTCTCTCTCTTTCTTCACCTTTTTCTTTCTCCCTTTCTTTCTTTTATTAATCTCTCCATCTTTAATTTCTCTCTTACCTTCACCCTACATTTTATCCAAAACTCACTACCATGTGCTTATATAGTCGGTCAGGAACTAATATACCAATTTTCATGCCAAGTGTGTAATTTACTAATAAAAGTTTCCGATTGTTTGCAGACCCTCTGTTGTTGTTCCTCTTGACCATTAGCATTTATGAATCTTAGGTGCTTCCTTCCCCATAACGGTAGGGTTTTACCATGGGTTGATATGTTTAAAGGTTTATAATAATCTTCTTTTCTTCTCTATGATTTTAGTCCGTGAGGGAAAACTTTTTTTTCTTCAAACAGTTTAATATACAAAATTCATCATTACTCCCTAGTTAATAAAGAATAAGCAGTTAAATTACAATGTCTAGTCCAGCTTTTAGTTTAAAAAAATAAATTAAACATGCACAGAACAAGCAAAGTTTAGCTATGCATAAATTCATGGTAATTTGAAAACGGCAAAGAGAAAAACAGTCAAAAAATTGACCCCAGGGATAAAATCATACATCCCTTACCCAGTAAGGAGTTTTTCTAGGTTTACAATGCACAACTTAAACTACAAAGTCTCCATGGAGGACCTATTACATAGAAAGCACCAAAAGGCTTTGCCTTTCCCTGACAGTAATAGGAGTTGAAAGGGCTCAGCATATGACAGGGAAAATGTGCACCTTTTATTTCTCAGAGAGTCAATCATGTTCTACAAGGTCACAGGCTGACAGTAAAAGATTTTTAAAAGCTTTCAGCAAAAGGAATGAATAAAATGCTTTTCAAAATTTGTGTTCATTTCAACTGTCATAGCTGTAACATAATAGTAATTGCAATAATTTGCTGTACTTCTACCATGTTGATAACGGTATAGCACAAAGGAACAATGACAAATGCATTCTACAAATGGCCATGCATTTACTGTAAGTATGTCTGTGCTCTCCGCAAAGAATGACAATAATGTTCTGTGTGGGTAAATAAACCGAAGACTGTACATAACCTTGGAGTCTTTGGGGATGAATGGTTGATCTTGATAGATTTAAAATGACTTGTCAGTCATTTTAATCAATGTTTTTGAATTTAATATAATATTGTATTTTTGCTACAGAACCCCATAAGATGGTTTTAAAAAGCTACTGCAAATCTATTATAATCTGTTATTATCAGTACCACCACATACTTATAAATACTTCTGTACGCTTTTCTACATTCCTTACTACTTACCTGCCTCATTACTGCAAAACTTCTTCATAAAATTACATAATGTAGCTGTAATTATAAAAGCATGTCAGATGACTGGCCATATTCACACAGATGTATCTTTAGCACAGCTTGACTATAATCTTAATTGGCAAGAGCATGTTACTGAAAGCCATAGCAATCTTAGCTCTGATATTATCAGCCATGTCCTTTTACATTTTTCAGAAAAGGCCTATCATTAGGGTGATGTATCAGCTCACATTATGTCAGTATGTCAGATTATACAATATAAGTGATTGTGATATGTCAAACCTGGTTGGACTGAATGAGGAAGGACTTGCTAACACAGTATAATAGTTTCCAGCATTTCTCTTCCACCACAAGTATGTCCTGTTGTATTGAAACCCAGTATAAACAGATGCAATTATTACTTGCCATCATGTGCAGGCACTTGCCAGTCTCCAACATTTTCTCTGCACAGTGAGATACTTCCTCGGTGGATCTTTTCAGTGCTGTGCACAAAGAGAACTAGAAACTCTGAATCATAAATCCTCACCTCTCCTATTTCGTGCTTATGTCGGTCCCCCTATTCTGTGCCAAGGGGTAGCCCTGAAGAAACATCCTCCAGCAATTTTTTCTGAAGCTATATTAAAATGAACATCCTCTAGTAGTTTTTTTTCCTGAAACTCCTGAGGTTTGTGTCTTGGTTTTGGTTTTGTTTTGTTTGGGATTTTTTGTTTTGTTTTCCTCTTGGGCACGGCTGATTCCTTCACAAAAGGCTAATATGTTATGTAGGAGATAGAGCCTGGATCCAAAGGAACTGGAAGCCTAATACACCTCCTCTTCCGAGGCACACTTCCCAGCAGGCCTTCTTCTTCCTAACACTACTGTGTCCGCAGGTACCTAATGGTAACCCTTTATACCTCATTAGGACAAGTTGCTGAAAGTATTTTAATGGTTCAGATTATTGGAATCAATAGCTAAATGCAAGTAGGAGGCTGCAGAAAAGACATGCTAAAAACCAAAGCAAGAAAAGCAAAATGGCCAGAAGGATTAAGATATGCTTTACAGAGGGACTTTGGTTTACATTTTAATTGTTTCCCCCATAACTGCAAAATTTGCTAGAGGTCAAATGCTAAAGATAAATAATGATTTGACTGTGTAGAACCAAATAACAACTGCCAGAGCTTAAGGGGACTTTTTCAAGCTGTCAGCACTCTGGGAAGTTCTTAAGCAATAGGAGGAAACTCTGAATGCATTGCTACTATAAGAGAGTAAAAACCTGATTCAGTCAAAAGCAACTTGACAGAAAGATGACAAAAAGAAACCAGTATAAATTTAGCAAAGTTTTTATGGTAGCATAACCTGAATTAACTGTAGTTAACAACCAATTTGCAAATGAAGTGTTTCAGAGAGATTCATGTATTTCATAACCATTCTAGTCAGGTTTTATTCCTCAATTTCACTAATGGTATAGGTGAAAGTATAAAATGCCTGACAGTAACATCTGAAATGAAAAAAAATTGCATTTAAAAGTATTTTGACAAAATAAAAACTACATCAACAGTAGGTAAGGTCTGGAAAAATCTTCCTTGTGAAGAGTTACAGCCTTTCTATCTATTTAATGTATTCAAGAGAATTTCAAGTGTTAATTTTATCATGACTAATGAGTACCTAGAGGGTGAGAAGATTTTCTGCTGAAAAGGGCTTCTCAGACTGGAAAAAAAGAGACATTTTAAGAATTAAAAGCTGGAGTCCAAACTTAGATATTTTTAGACAACACAGAAGACTCTTGCTTTATAGAAGAAAAGCTAAGTAAGTATATTAAAAAAACCCATTGTAGAGTTCTGCCATGTTCCAAGACATCATTTGAAAACTTTAAATCAATATCTGTTGTCATCCTTTAAAATGTGCCATAATACAAGTTTCACCAGTACCACAGGAATTACTGAATTCTCCTGCCTGAGTTATGCAGCAACTTACACTGGGTGATTTACATTGTCCTTAAAAATCTACAGTCTTAAAAATCTACAGCCCCTATACGGCATGAAAAGATCCTGAACTATAATGAAAGCAGTTAGTGCAGTTAGCTAGAATCACTCGTTAAAATTCCCCAAACTGCCTGCTAAGAAGAATAATACTCTGCACCTGCTGCAAGCTTATTTCCTCTTGCTGCTGCTTGCTCTGCCAGAAACTCCTTTCCCAGTGCACATGTTTTGACAGGTGGCCTTTCTTTTTCCACCTTCTTACTAATGTGTTGGGTTGGCAATCGCTTTTGCTGGCCTGAGTTTTGTCCCAGTTCAGATTCTCTCTCTGCCTCCAGGCCTGCTTGTTGTCATCTAGTGCCAGACCAGTGGAAAGGTGTTTGGAAACAGAACTGCCTTCCTGCTTCTCAGGAGCTTACATGATTGCTCTTTCCATAACATTTGCAATGCCAATATTCTGCTAAGCTCTGCCCGAAGGACTGTCTAATTTCTCTGGCATTATAAATACACCTGACATTATAAATACATTTGGGTAAATTGGTGAAGATTAAATGTTTTGGTGGGAATTTTACATTTAAAAATATCTTCAAGGATAATTACAAGCCCAGCTCAGGGAAAAACCATTAGCATCCCTTTCAAAAGAGACTGAAGTTCTTGGCTAGCCTGCAGTAAATGGCTCTAAATCAATCAAAGCAGGATTTTGGACAACAGTAGTGCCTTAAGCATCCTGTATTTGCATGTTGGCATCTGCTTTGGTGGTAGGAAGATTTTCAGGTCATGATTTTGGGAAAATTCTTGCTATTACAGCTTCAAAATTTTCCAGTGGGTGTTTTCAAAAAGTTTCTGAAATTTGGTTTAAAAAAAACTGAGATCTTTCTTCCAAAAAATTCCGGAACAATACTGAAGTGTCCTTTAAGCACTACAGATTTTTTTAAATGTTACAACTCTATTAACGTCTGCAGAATGTTTGTCCAAGGAAAATGGGAAAAATCTCACCTTTTTCCTGTTGCTGCATCAAAAAAGTGAATATTTCCATTGAATGAAAAAACTATGGAATTCACCTAGTACTTTTGGACCAAATCCTAAAAGCAGGAAAAATATAGGTATTATTCAAATTCATAAATAACCTGCAATCTCTATACTTCAAAATCAATTCAACATTTTTTAAGGAATTAAATTATATCTTCACATTAGTGGTGTCTTTAAATTTTAAAGTTACTTATTTCTGAAATTGCCATAAATATGACATTTATCAGGACTTCTCTGACAATCAAATGAAAATAACTTTTAGTCTACTGACAAATGAGATAATTAAAAGCTTTTGGAAGAGGGTTTTCATTGACACAGATACTTCAGATACAGTATTAAAAAAAAGCAGATGAGAAACAGTCTTCTCTGGATCAAATATAAAAAAATAGATATTAAAAAAGTTTTATGATCTGCAGTGAAGAAAATGTGACTCCTGTTTCTTGCTCATTTTCCTGTTATAAATAAATTGATTTTTTTTCACCCTTATGTAGCCTGTCAAGTTCCCTAGGAAAAAGAAAGTATGAATCAATGTTATAGTGTTTTAATAAGAATATTTGCTTTGTTAACAGAGAAACTATATCTAAAATATTTTCATTGGTTATCAGTTGGTGGAATTATTTCATGCTCAAATACAACATCATTGCCATTGGGTGTCTTCCACATCAGAAGCAGATTTTGAGGAAGAGTGATACATTCTTGAGAGTTTCAACAGAGTAGGCTCAAGATGTTGCCATGGGGTAAACTGTCAAGTGAACTAACAGCCACTTCCACTCTCTTTTATTCAGAATTTGAATACTGTAAGAGCATACTCCAAAATTTAATAGCAATTCTTACATTATATATGAGCACAACCAGTCAGAGCCAAGCTTATATTTTTCCAGAGTATAGCCCATTCCTTAAAAAGAAGTTTTAGAAGGAACAAAATGATCCAGAAAAGCCCCAAAGAATAGAACATTGAAGAACCAGATGACTTGTTTTGATTTTTAATGAAATATTTAATAATTTATACTTACATATTTAAATTCAATGAATTTTTTTTAACTCTGAGAAATCCTGTATCTATAATTAACTTTTCAACTCAAATTCATAAAGAAAAATAATCATAGGTAAACTGAAAATGGAAACTGGACTACAACACTCCAAGAACTTTATTCTAGGTTGTAATGGTTTTGATTTTGATATTGATTGTAATTAAACCCAAAAGCCAACATTATCCTCTTTTCGATTTTGGGCTTAATATTGAATCAAAGGAGGTTGCTGCCTTATCAGGTGTATAATAGCTGTTGTCAGACTATAAAGTATGTGCAGGAGGCTAACTTTGTAAATTAGATAATCCTGCAATACTTATTGTTCTGTCACAAACTAACAAAAAAACATATTGATGGATACATCATTGCAACATACTGTATATAAAGAGACACTTATGAAAGCTAGACACAATTAAACACAGAACTTATAAGCAAAAAAATATCATAAATAAAACATCAAAACCAATAAGGCAACCATGAACAGGTATTTTAAATACATAAGAAGAAAATTATCTGTAAAATTTGATAGTTCAGGCTATAGGAAACAAGGACAAAGTTTGGCAGATATTTACATTAATATAACTAAGTGCTCCAATAAATTCTTTGCTTTAAGAATGGGAGCTTATTATCAGCACTTGAAGTTTGAATATAATTTGCCAGAGGGAAGAATTATTTTAATAGCACAGGGACAAGTGTCTCAACTCAGTTTATTGAGCTCAATGCAGAAGTAGTTTGGGATTCTGTGAAGTCCAACTAGAATTATATTTTTTTGCAATAATATACTTGAATCTGAAGCCCATGATATGGACAAGGAGCAAGGACTGGCATTTTTGGTACTTTGCTTGAGTGCTACTCAGTGAGGCAACACCTTGATGTACGTACTAGATTCCATGGGACTGTATGAAGCAACAAGCTGGCCTTCCCTCACACTGTGACACTTCTGAGACCGTTCCACAAAAAGAAAAATTCATCAAATTAATTCACATTACCTTAGTTTGAAAGTAATGTTGAGAGTTGTTTTTTGCAAATTGGAGACATCACCGGTAATGCCGCCTATAATGCAAACTGTGATGAATCAAAAATTGAAAAAAAATTGGAAATATTCCTGTTCACTGCAATTGACTTTTGGAGACATTTTGGTGTCACTTTTTAGCAATGAAATTTCATACTGCACAGCTAACAGCAAATGAGTTATAAAAATTAGTACAGTACATACCTTTCCAGAGTTCTACAGAAATAGGTAAGGTCAGATGTTTCAAAAGAGTTAAGCTCTCACTTAGCCCATTAAAGTCTAGAATTTTTTAATGCTTTATATCTTGTTATCATTTCTTCTTATTGGGTTCTGTTCAAATCTACAACCCTGGCTTACTAACACCCAAGAATGGAAAGTAAGATTTTCTCAGGGTTTGCAATATGCACTGTAAGCAAATGTTAACAGTAGGAGAAAAATAATTACAATTTGTGCAAAACCTATTAGGTTTACAATTTGGACAAGATTTCTGAGCACTCACACTGTTTCACACCTTCTATGTAAAGGAAATATTTAAAAGATACACTGAATACCCATTTTTCTAGAAGTCATATATTAGAACTCTATAAATCCTGAGCCTGAAAGTTTAGCCCACATGGAGGTTAATCATGTATCAATGTTCAAGTTCTATAAGTGGGATTGCAAAAAAAATACAGACAAGGCCTTTAACAGTCACAAGCAACCTAAAACATTTTTGAGTTGTCTATATCTCTTTATTTTTGCTTTTCTAAACATGGAACTCATCTTGCTTAGAAGTCTACTATCTACAGTTTGACTTAGATTAATTTTGTAAAATTCTTGGTTTTGTCATTACATGTAAAAAAGAGAAAATAGAATTTGAAGCAATGATCATAAAACAAGGAATGATGATAACACTATTGTCTCCTCAAATGATAAAATTGTGTTATTATAAGGAAGCTTTTTCCTTTCTCCCTTTGAGAAGCATGGCTTGGATTAATGAAGTTCCCTTTCCTTCAAGAATTGCCTGGTTGATTCAGTGGAACAGATCCGTTCTGTTAGAGACTCAGCAGAATCTTCACAGCAGATGAATGCTGCCAAAAAAAGATGATGAAATTTCCCAGTATATATGGGGTGTGATCAAAGCCACTCAAGCTAAGAAGGAGACTCAGAGGAGACCCTTCAAAACTATTCTTAGTTTAACCAGATCTTAGCAGATTGTAGTGGGTTTTAGTTTCTGGGTGAATTTTCTCCCTGTTGTTATCAGAAAGACTCTGGAAGGAGGAGGGGTGTGTCTCTGCCAGGAGCATTTGTTACCCGGGAAACAGTGTATGGGCCATTAACAACACAGTGGACTGGCCAGAGCCTTTGCATGCCATTGTCATGGCTCCACTTTTTTTGTAGCTTCTCAGCAGCCAGAAAGGAGCCTCTGGCACTCACTGCCTCTTCATCCGGCTTGGGGAGGCGGTGGTGTGGTTTTTTGGCTGTGAGAGTTTGGCTGCCCAGTTTTCTGGGATTCCCTCCCGGCTGTATTCGCTGGACACCAGCATCATCC